>OZ029923.1:1383237-1540737 GCA_964023275.1 Norana najaformis
CCTGAAACCTAACCCGTTTGTCTATCGATTTTGTTTTGACTGACCGCCTGTGAATAAGCTGGTTCCCGCGACTTAGCTTTCGTTGGGCGCTGCAGAAATCTCGAGATTACGATTACGATACTCCACCAATACCTCGCATCTAGCTTCAAACTGCGAACCATAGGCCTAATGGTGTATAACCTACAAAGCGCTATATAAATTAGTTGTAATTTAAGATCTGAAACAAGAACACAAAGCCGAATAAGCCATAAGTTATCATCCTCAAAAATTGTTGACGTAAACTATTTACATCGACTGTAATTTTACAGCACCTATCTGACTCTTAGAAGAACTTGTAATAGCGTAATTCGTAATTAGACTCGAGAAAAACACACTCAGTGACACGGTACAGTCAATCTAAAATAAACCGATTATCGTGTCCGCAAAACTCCTAAATCCATCAGTCACACAAAAGAGTAGGTATTGACACAGTTTTTAGACGTTCATAACATCTTCAACTTCACTTCACTTGCTGGACTCACATGTTGACAGTGATAACATGTAGCAACGATGACCTGGCTAAGACATGTAGCAACGATGACTTGGCTAAGACATGTACCAACGATGACTTGGCTAAGACATGTACCAACGATGACTTGGCTAAGACATGTACCAACGATGACTTGGGTAAGACATGTAGCAACGATGACTTGGCTAAGACATGTAGCAACGATGACCTGGCTAAGACATGTACCAACGATGACTTGGCTAAGACATGTACCAACAATGACTTGGCTAAGACATGTAGCAACGATGACTTGGCTAAGACACGTAGCAACGATGACCTGGCTAAGACATGTACCAACGATGACTTGGCTAAGACATGTACCAACGATGACTTGGCTAAGACATGTAGCAACGATGACCTGGCTAAGACATGTACCAACGATGACTTGGCTAAGACATGTACCAACGATGACTTGGCTAAGACATGTACCAACGATGACTTGGCTAAGACATGTACCAACGATGACTTGGCTAAGACATGTAGCAACGATGACCTGGCTAAGACCTAAGTTACTCGAACGTTCGTTTTGAAAAGAAAAGTAGTTGTAAACTGTACGAGAAAAATTTGGCTAGATTTCTCTGCTCAACCAGTAGTTACCAGAATGGCACACACTATGAAACAGGCAAAGTTTTTGAGACACACACTACCAAACGCCAACAGACGTGATAAGTATTACAATTAATGCACTGTAGCTAATTAGTGATTACTTTCATAATTAATACAGTAAATTACCAGTAAATGTATGCCTACTCTTCTTATAAGAACCACTTACAAAAATTCCACAGCGATAACCGACGGCATGGCGCAGTAGTCCCTTTGCTCCTAGGATTTTCTCTTTACGGGATGCAATGCGAGGGAACCCCTATCATCTTCACATTTGTGAGGTCAGTGACGTCGCTGGCCAGGGAATCCGGTCTCCTCTAAGACCAAGATCATCAACCTTCGGGTATGTGTAGACGACTCTCAACTTTGCCCCATCGACGAGTACCAGCATCAGACAAATGTCTTCAATTTCATGTTAAAATGATTCTAGACGAGTCGACAACCTGGGCTCCGCCCCAAACCCCGCTGGGGAGCTTACGACGCTCTCAGTACCCCTCGCTGTTAGAGGCTTCGCTCATTTGGCCCTTGCTCCCCCAAATCCGCTTAATTTACATCTAAGTATTGGACTTCCCCGGCTAAACGAGTCGCATACGCCGCTGTATGAGGTGCTTTCATACAATAACGTGAGGAGCTTCTGTGAAATGACATGTGCGCGTAGGCTTTTCATGTTTAGCACGAGACACTACTGCAGTAATTAACGCAGGAGCCAGATGGAACATCATAGACAAAAGAAAGAAGTTTCGAAAAGTCTCGGAGCATCAGATAACATACATTTATTATTATTATTATTGCTATAACAATAATATTATTATTATAGCACAGTCTATACGTGGGGACCTTAAAGGGCGTGGCGCCCATTCAAACGGTCTACCTGTCACATCGCGATAGAGATGACAGGTAGACACAGGTAGACACTACCTGTCCTGTCACCTCTGTTGAGTTAGAATCTTGATGCCTCAAGTCAGTGTCAAGCCAAGAGGAAATGTCGTTGGATTGTATTTGTGCTGTCACACTTTAACCCAACAATCCTTCAATTCCATGGTCAAATCTCCGAGGATTATTAACACAGAGGCAAGTAAAATTAGCGATTAGCGAACACCGATTAGCAGAGTCAGATGCACAAACAGTTTTGGGAAGAAAAGGCTGTTATTGTTGACATACAATGGAAAACGTCTAACATGAAATATTGGTTAATGCGAAAGCATGCCTAGTCCGCTATAACAGCAATGGTTTTAAATGTATATTAGTTCCGTTATCACGAAACTGATAACACGAAAATATCGCTCAACAGGAAAAAGTTTGACGGTCCCGCGGAATAAAATGCAATATAAAACCTAGTATAACACGAAATGTTGATTTATTTCAACATCTGACTCCGCTCAACCAACATGAACGGTCGTATTTGTTTAACTTTCAGGCTTAAGCTTGGTGACGGTTGCGACATTCAAAGCTTAAAGTGCTGTGATATTTTGGCCTACATAATTTATAACCTCGCCGGCTTTCGACATCACCGATAACTTTGCATTCACGAGAAAATAATTCTAACGTAAAGCATAATATAATATGTAGCATTGTGCGTACTAAATTAGGTAGACTGCGGTAGATATTGGCCACACGCGCATGCGCTGATGTCAACAAAAACTGCCCTACTATAATAGCAGAGTGACACATATTAGCAAAAAAGGCTTAAGATGTTATCAGATGGATGAAATGTGGTGGCCATATTTCATCCAACATTTTGTCTTTCACCTTTGCACTCTGGGGTCGACTAAACTGAGTGAAATCACTGTGACCACCATCATAATACATGTATTTGTTTAATTATATAGCGCCTTTACGAACCTTACAAACATGTATGTGTACCTCCTTAATCCAGAACAGAGTATACGACTCCTAGTAAATTTTACTCGGCTTAGTTGATTAGACGTTTAACGCGAAATTCGGTTAACGCAAATTGTGCACACACAACTCCATGCATTTCGTGTTAAGCGAACTGTACTGTAGAGGGTAAGATGGCTGAATATGGACGAACCAGCATCCAAGAGTTGCTGCAGCTGAAGGACAAACGCTTACCAACTAATTTTAAAACAGGAACGATTGAACTCCACGGCCCTGTAATCAAACATCCGCGTCTTACATCGGACTCAAGTTGCAACCCATTCTGTTGCCTAAGCTTTCATTTTCATTAGGGTTTTACCACCATAGCTGTGAGCAGTTGTAATGCAGGTTACATTCTACTTCACGCCACACTCATTTCAACTCATCCTTGGTTCGATTTCTGGAACCGCACCATAAATTACTAGAACTGGAACAGCGTAACAGACACAAGCTTTACGTAAACAAACACACACGCATTTTATAAGCTGCTTTTGAAATAAATTCACACAAACATTTAATAAATTTACTAGAGTGACAGTAAAACATCTATTTCCACACGCTGCCAGATAACCAAAGGACATGGGTACGACAGGCTATCGTTTACGGTATGTAAGGAGTGGCAATTTGTGAAGCTTGGACAGCAAACGTTGACGTTACGCCGAGCTGTAATCATTTACAGCGCGGTTTAAGTTGTTTCTATGCACCAGCGATTACGGCAATCTCTCTCCCAACATTTTCATGATGGCACAGTGAATCTCCTTCTGTTATCTGCGAAATGCCAGCATGAGCGATTCTAGTCACAGTTGCCATTCAAGCTCAGGTGAAGATCAGAAATCTGCTCGTCCTTGGGAGGCAAGCAGTCAACAGCGTAGTTCTTTGTTTCTTCGACGGGCGACAAAGAACTGGAAACGTTCGAAGGAACTTCCTCCGTTTCACTCGTTTTGACGTTCTTTTCGGTAACTTCAAGAGGTTCGTAAAGCGGACCAGATTCGCTGCTCCTTGCAGACCATCGAGACAAATCAGTTACATCGCCCTCTCCAATTCTGAGCATGTCGTTCACAGCTCCTTCGGCAAAATCATCTGACTGGACAATTCCTGTATCTCCAGTGCTCTGCTGAGCCTCGTCACTACTCGGGACGTAAAACTTCTGAACGTCTGGAATCGCCTGAGCACACGAAGACACGACTTCGACGCTGTACGACACAGAACTTGACGCGACGTCACCTGCAACCAGCGTCAACTCGGAAGTCCTCTCGTTACCGCTATAAACCTTCAAGTCGTCACAACAACCACCAGGCGCAAGACTCGAGTATTCGGCCCCAGAGTTCAGTCTGCACTGGTAATCACCATCCACATTCGAGGCTGGAACATCACCCGAAACCCGATCAACATCCTGTCTCAAGAAACCAAGCAACGATGACGAACAAGATGGCGAAGGGTGATCGTCAGTCTGATAAGGCACATAACTGTCCGCGTAACTGTTCGGAATAGCATCACCCGCAGGCGCCACCTTCAACTCAAACCCGACGGGAACGCAGCCTGGCAGAACCACCATCGACTTCCGCGGCGGCGGTGGATCGTCCTCAGCGGCGGCAAGATCGTCGACGGAGGAGGCCGGATAGAGGCTGCACAGGTGGTTAAAAGACGCCCACGACGGCGCCGCAACTGCACTCACATCACCTGGCACGACGAAAATACGACCTCGTTAGGGTATACAGTCAACACCGACAAGCGACTGAATCTAGAAAGAGCACAAAGTTACATCGGGCGCGACAGTTTTCCCTCTCCCAACAGAGGGATTCGGGCTTACGCTCAATAGTTCTGCCGGACTGAAGCTACTTGTGACGGAACGCATCTTGCCTGCCATCAACTTTCGGGCCCCGCGCAACTACCGCGGCGTCGGTGGCACTTGATGGTACAGGTGATGATTGTCCATTGCATAGGAGTTGGGTTGCCTAATATCGTGTGCCTGCAAAGAAACACCAACCAAACACACCTCAGACACGGGCGTAGCGCCTTGAAACGACCGGAAAACTGATTGGCATGCGGCACTTGGGGTAACGACGACCAGTGGATAAAAAAACCATGCACATTCCTGACGATTTGCAAACGAACAACAAACGAGCTAAACAACACATCGAAAGCCTAAATATTTTTTCGAATGTCCCATCCGTAAGACCGAACAAACTAGCTAAGCAACACACTGAAAACCTTAAAAATTTCTCGAATATCCCATCGGTAAGATGGAGCCTTGATTTTTGAATGATAACTGATGGATCGGCCAGCATATCAATATCTGCCAAATGAAACTGCGAATTTCTATTAAATATAAAAGTAAAATAGTTAATAAAATAAGAAAGGAAACTAACGTTATTAGCACATTTACAAAAAGATAAGGACAACTAACTAGTCAATGAAGCAAAAAATAAAATATTTTAAAAATTTTTAAAATAAAGAATGATAAAAATAAGTGAAAATGACACTTATTAACTTCCTCTGGAGTTATCCTTTGCATGAAAAATACTAATATTAAATAAAAAAGCACCTTTTATAAGTCATTATATTTACACATGATCAGCCTATAAACACCCATCAGGAAATGTATTTCATGAAAAAAAAATTTAAATTAACATGACATTAATGAAGATAACAAAATCCTTAATTTTCAGAAAAATATATAACGATATGTCACCGATCCACCAGGTATTAAAAAACGATATCGAAATATTCAACGAATTTTCTGTGATTAGTAACTAAAGTTGCAACAGTTACTATGAATAGCCATTTCAACAGATAATGTTAATATAAGATACTCCCTGTGTTAGATAGAGCCGAAGAGTAAAGTAATGTATTAACAGATGATGCCAAACGACCACATCTCAGCACACACTGAGCAGAAGAGGACTTGAATACTGTGAGCAAGAACATAGCGTCAATTAGTGATTAGTATGCCTCCAGTAAGCAAGATACGGCCACCCCGTCAAATATCTGGGAAAGAAACTGCCACTGACACCAAAGTTAAAAATTGCCACACCAACACCAGAGTTAAGAATTGCCATACCAACACCAGAGCTAAATATTGCCATACCAACACCAGAGTTAAGAATTGCCATACCGACACCAGAGCTAAGAATTGCCATACCAACACCAGAGTTAAGAATTGCCATACCAACACCAGAGTTAAGAATTGCCATACCGACACCAGAGTTAAGAATTGCCATACCAACACCAGAGCTAAGAATTGCCATACCGACACCAGAGCTAAGAATTGCCATACCAACACCAGAGTTAAGAATTGCCATACCGACACCAGAGTTAAGAATTGCCATACTGACACCAGAGTTAAAAATTGCCATACCGACACCAGAGTTAAGAATTGCCATACCAACACCAGAGTTAAAAATTGCCATACCGACACCAGAGTTAAAAATTGCCATACCGACACCAGAGTTAAAAATTGCCATACCGACACCAGAGTTAAAAGTTACCACTGATTCCAAAAACTAGGGCCAGAAAGAATCAATCATCTCCATTATTCACCACCAACTCCCGAATCACGGTTACAGGTTGCCACTAATACCAAAAAATTATTATTATTAGTAATAATCCTTAGAAACTTCTATAGCACAGGTATGTAATGCCCAAGGCATCAACCAATGGCACACCAAATTCAAATCGCAGTCAGGTGAATATCTAGAAACTCAGTCCACTGAAACACAGAGAGGCAGCCTACGGTGGATAAGCCAACTGAAAAAGGTAAGTCTTAAGCTGAGAACGAAATGACACAAGAGACTGGGCATAACGCACATATACTGGAAGACAAATCCAAAATTTAGGTCCACCAACCTAAGAAGCTTGAAAAAACCACGCAAGAAATTTCAATCAGTATTAAATCAGTGTTAGAAATTGCTGATATCCAAAGTAACGGTAGAAAATCCCAGCCGACCAAAAATCAAGTGAGAAAGATGGCATAGCAGACCAATTTAAGAAACTCAAACAAACAATCCAAAGCTATGCACAAAATTCAAACTAAGACTGCTCTTTCTCCAGTATTACCGAGTGTTACTCAAGAAACTCAAATTTTGCTAAAGCCATAAAAATATCTCGAGCAAGGGAAACTGGAAAAAGCTTGACAGGCAAGAGCAGATGGAGGAGAACTACGTTTTTCAAAATCAATCTCCAGTTCTGAATTCAAGAAAGAAAGAAACGACCTAACTGAAGCTAAGGAGCAAATAAAAATGCTAAGCAAACCTCTGATCAAAGACAATCGACAGTCAACACCGACCACCACAAGAAAATCATCTAGATATGTCAGACAGACATGCTTCAGCACCTTCTGAGAGGTCTATATATAGATACACATATATACACACTCATATCCTAATACACTGACACCATAATAAATACATACTGTCATACTAACATACCATTATCCAAACATATTCTATATACAGTAGGCCTACCAAATACATCGATACACAAGTTTGTAAGCATACTGAAATACATATACTGGTATATATATATATATATATATATATATATATATATATATATTACATGCAAGCATACAGACATATCTTTCCTACTTCCTGCAGTCTCTCACTACCTATTAGCGGTAACTGAACTTCAAACAACCAACTGTATGTCTCTCATTAGCTGACTAATACTAGAGTTATCGCTACAGGGCATTATGCCTGGTTTCTGCACTGTTTTGTTACTTGTACTATAATATCTGTTCAACAAGTCGTCTCTAAGAACTTCAAAAACTTCCCACAAGTTCTTTCAATATAAAAACGTGTTTAATCTGTGTATCACAACGAGTTCTCATGTAGAAACTTCACACTTTCTATTTTTTCATATAAACCCTAGTCACACTCAAATACCTCTGCAATGTCAGCAACTTTTCAAATTTTTAAATCTCACTGTACACGTCTCTCGACATACATAATGTGCGCACTAGTCGAACACGTGTTCATTATATATGCAAATTTAATCTTAACTAAACATAAATGCTATGCCTACTTGGCGCGACACACACGCACGCAATCTCCAGCCAATCAACAAGAGCCGCCCACCAAAGGTCCCCCTCCTTGCCTGCACAGAATCCCCAGGCAGTATCAACAACCATGCCCAAGAGCAAACCACTTTAACTCCGCCTACCAGGCATAATAAATTTACACTGTGTTACAAATATAATCCACACCCTATACACAAGGTGCCTGAGACATACATACATACCCATCTTCACATACATATATCATCATCATCATGATCCATGGGCCGAGAGCCCGTAGGTGTCCACTGCATGCATTGTCACTTGTCTCCACAGTTCCCGATCTTGTGCTGTTCTTATCAAGGCGTGCAAGTCTTGCTTACACCAATCCTTATATCATCGGTCCACTCCCTGTTAGGTCTTCCTCGTCTCCCATTTCCGTCCATACTTCCCATCATCACGCTTTTCATTTTTCTACTGTCATCCATCCTGCATATATGTCCAAACAAGCGTAATTTCCATACATATATACATACCCATATTTACATATATACATACCCATATTTACATATATATACACACATACATACATACTTACATCCATGCATGCTTATATACATACAAAACCATTTTACATAACAAATACATTTTAAAAATTGATTCTCAATTCCATATTAAATGCACAAAATTTTCAAAACATATTTTTTAAAATTCTACATTCAAACATTCAAAAAATGAAAAAGCAACAGCAAACAAAATCCTTTAGCCACCAACCGAAAACAGAAATCAAGACTAACTTTGCCATAAAACCACTCGGCTAACAAACGGAAACCATATAACAGACGCAAAGCAATAAGCATGCACTAACATAAGCCAAGAACAAAGTTCCACACGCATGCATAACAATGGGAACATTTTCAAACTAAAAAACTCATGCTCAACTAACTAGAAATGTTCAAAATACACGTAAATATGACAAGCACAACCAAATCTCAGTAAGATAAAATTCACTAAAATAAAAACTTTATATTTTAATAACTAGCCAATAAATGATATTCTGGCTATATTTTAAAATAACATAATTTCGCTTATCATTAATGTTCTTAAAACTATAAACCTGATTAAATTAATCTTATTATCATTAATTTTAAAACTAATAAACTAATTACGTACAGAAGGTAGACATTGCTGAGTGCAATATTTTTATACATTTCTTAGCATGAATAGAAAACAAAATGTAAAAAAAGTAAGTAAGTAGATAAAACGAATTCAGAAACCTCTGACATGTATAGAAATTCACTGCAACTGGCTTACATTTACTATTTACACGTACAACTGTATTACGAACTGTATTCTGCGATCTCTTACGAAAGATCGTGCAGCGCATTCTGTTGGAGATTTCTGTCGGACGCTTACCTTACTTGACAGGACGTTCTGTTGAACCATTTCGTGCGGAGGGACTATCATGGAACGGCTGGGCAGTTCTTCCGTCTTTTCCTCCTCCCTACGCTTTAGACATGCTGCCTTTGGATTCAGATTTCGTTCTGAAGAAAAATCAAACGCAACTACGTCACAAAGTCACACTGAAATCCATCCAAAATGAATACAATAGGATCGGACGCAGTTCATTGGGTTCTACATGAGCGCAAGGGCCCTCAGGCGGTGCCTTTTCTCGCTTTATCTCTGCACTGTCTGCTTAATTATGAACCCTTGTACTTAAGGAACTCTAACACCACTTATATAACGCAGGCAGCGCTTTTATGAGACATTTAAAAGGCGCTTCATCAAGGGCCTAGAAACACACACACATACAAGACAATGAAACATTGCCAGTGCTTTGTAGAGTGGTTGTGTGAGACAGCCGAGAGGCACAACACAAGCGTTCTTTTAAAACAACAGTGCAAAGTACTCCCACCAGTAAAGTATCCCATATGATCCCACAAGTGAGTCGTAGGGGAGGCGCTCATATCCTTTTCTTTAGGCCCTTGAGCAGGCAATGGACGAATCACAAGGTCCTGGACACAGGGCCTGTGCATCGCAGGACTTCCCGTTCACTTCCTAGCTTACGCCGGTACCAAATTATACTGCTTGGTGACAGAGGAGCTAAGGACTTCTACAGCGCCGCTATTCAAATGCCCAAGGCATCAGTCAATGGTTGCTTCAAGTTAAATCGTAATGAAACTCAATCCATTCGAGAAGCCAGGTTGAACTCCGACAGATGCAACGAAATATGGAGCTAGCGATAACCTTACCTAACAATTCTTCTCAAAACCCAATTCTTGGATTCAGGCAACAAAACGAAGTCTTTGGCAAAAATTTATCTGACATGATCTAGCACACATGGTGATAAACTGGAGATACAAAAAAATTATGTTTTCATGTGGTCCGGAATATGGATTTTAATTTAATTCAGCTTTAATCAACCTTGGGCTTACCAATAAGTGTTTGCAGTCTACCGATCGACATGAAGAACAGCCTATGACATTTATTCCTACACGGCAACACAAGGTCTAATCCAACCTAGTCCTAAAACTTCTCTACCCGAACTGCACCACCAAGCCAATCAATGGCTGTTCATAACAAGATTGATATGAACGCAGATATTCTGAGTGAGTCTGGTTAGAAACCCTAATGGTAAAGGTCGTGTATTAACTAATGTATTACTACTCATTACATTACATTACAGAACGCGACCTGCAGTCGGCATTGTGTTTATTACTATTATTTCTGAGCACCTCTGATGAGTATACCTTGAAGTGGGGCTTTATAAACTTTTGATTGCGGTTACGATTATAATTGTGTTTCGTTGTCAACAATACACTCTCACCTGCAGACACCCTAAGGCAGTCAACTAAAGACGAAACATAACCGTGACTGAAAAAACAAGCTTAGTAACGTAGCGAAGACATGCAGACGGCTAAGCATACTGAAGCAAACAAGCAAAACAAGCATGCTGACCGCCACCAAAAACAGTCACAACTTCTTCTCGACAGAAGGAATGCAGCACCAGATTTTGCTAGTCTGGCAGGCTGTGCCCCAACGTACCTAGGGCAGCCCCATCTCCCCACGTACCTAGGGCAGCCCCATCTCCCCACATGCGCCACATATATCTTGTGGGGCACGGCACCCGATTGGTTAGAGCGCCCGGTTTGTAACGCGGAAAGTAAAGGTTCGAACCTTCCCCAAGGCGCCCAAATTGTAGGAAACTTGAGCAAGACCTTCACTCACTATTGCTCAGCGCCATCGACTGATGCTTAGCCATTACATAGTGGTTCTCAATAAATGCAGAAATAATAATATCTTCAGCTGGGTAATGTCTTGCACCCGATTTTCCATACTTCCTCCACACTGTAAGGGAGCTATGGTATAAAACCTTTGCCTCTTCCGACAGTTACTCCGTCAATGGCTGAAAAGTCTTGTTCAGGAGTACTTGTGCTCACTAGTTCTTTGTTTCTTCAGCGCCCACAGAAGCCAAGTTGTAGGAACCGGATTACTGTCAAGAAGCCAAGCCTTACGGAGGTGTTTGCCAGTAGTGGAGCTAGATAAACTTTCAATTACATTACACTCATTACACTAAATAATGGTTGCCTTCCGTGGTTTTCATTGCATTTCAGTGCAACTTGGTTCTCCTAGAGATAGTGAGAGACAGAGACAGCAAAAGACAGACAGCAAACCACAGAGAGAGAGAGACACAAAGAGAGACCGAGAGAGAGAGAGACAGAGAGACACAGACAGATAGAAAGACGAAAGAGAGGGAGACGGAGATCACGATAGACAATGACCGGAAGAGGGGCCTTTTTCGTCAGCAGTCAAAGATCCATGTA
Source organism: Norana najaformis (assembly GCA_964023275.1). Classification (NCBI taxonomy): domain Eukaryota; kingdom Metazoa; phylum Annelida; class Clitellata; order Crassiclitellata; family Hormogastridae; genus Norana; species Norana najaformis. The sequence goes on from OZ029923.1 coordinate 1,395,083, forward strand.
CTAGATGACCATGACCTTGTGTTGCATAGCCATTTTTCCGACATCTGGGGCCTCATGAAATTCGACTGCTTCCGCCCTAAAAGACTGCAATTACAAACCGCGGTTTTATTTCCAAGTGCTATCCCCAGTTGGTGCCTTGTCCATCACGATAACGGCGCTACAGAAGTCTCTAGATGCGATTATAGCAACAGTCGTTAGTGAAGCTTTGCCGTACATCACGAAACAATTGCCAAAGCTGTTCTTTTTCTGGCAGTTACTTGAATACTAGGATGAAAACTCCGGATACACAAAAGGAGACGAGCAAAGCGAGTTTCTGCAAACTGATGTATGTTATGCATTTCATGCAGGACTAATATCACATAACGCAAGCCTAGTAACGCTAACATATCTTAACGCTAACATATCATGGCAGACAATGACGACGATGATGATTTCTACGGCTACGTTCTCAAAGACTGGCTGAGTGGCAAGACTGAACCTGTGGTTGGATTGAAGCCACTCATTTTGAGAAAACTGGGCAAAAATCAGATTTAAATTTTGGTTTTATGGTGGATCGATTCTTTCTACGAACTAAAACACCAACACAGCTTCGCAGTTCAGGCCCCACAGCGTCTTTTCATACGGAATCTCAGGATATTTTCGTTATTAAACAAAGTGTAGTTTCAGAATTTCAACAAATTACATTTTTTTACTCAATCAAAAGTTACTTCATTTTCAGACAAAGGGATCTTTACTTAAGAACAGAATATCTTCCTACTAAACATAGGATGTTTCTGTATTAAATCACAGGCCATCTTTTACTTAACAAATGGTATTTTATACTCAAACAAAGGATATCTTGTCCTTAAAGAATATTTTCAAATTAAAACAAAGGGTATTTCTCCAATAAATCAAGGGTATTTTGTACTTAAAGAAAGGGTATCTCTGCATTAAATCTAAGGGTATTTCCTGCAACTGTGGGGCCCTCAGCCACGCCCCAGAACTAGCAATGGGCACAAGGTCTCCAGTTAGCACATAAATAGGACAGGATAGCTACTGCAACCACCAACAACGAAACGCCAAACTACAAATCTAAACAGCACTGTCACCATCTAACTTGTTGCAATCATCATCATCATCATCGACGTCATCCTGATGTCGTCATCGTCGCCGTTGTTCGCATGCAACCGATAATTAGGCAACGAAAGACAACTTCGCTCTGGTACCTTGCAATGCGCTAGCTCGGCTCGTCCTAGACGCTGGTTCCCTACCTCTTACTTGTTGTTCTAGGCTGGTAATTACGGCAACCGCCTGCTGTAGTATCATCAGCTTTGTCTGCGGCTTCTCGCAATGGAGGTGCAGCGAACACATGCACCCGAGCTCTCCGAATGCTTCGTTAATATCGCGAACTCGTAGCCTGACATCGGAGGCAGAGAAAAAACGCACTTTAAGAGCTGACGTCGACGATGCAAAAATGGTAACGGCACCCCCTCGGGGCAACCCACCACTGCTTGGCGTGGCAACCCGCCGCTGCATGGCTGAGCTTCCGCGCGCTGCTGCGCTTTAGAGCTCGCGGCCGGTTGTTGCGCTGCGGAGCGCGCCGCCGTTGCGCGGCGGAGCCGCTTAAAACAGTAGAAAGCAAGAGAAAAAACTGCAGAGGTCAACAGGTGCTGTTGCTGTGTTCCTACCTCGCACTTGCTGTTCTAGGTTCGTAATGAGATTAACGGCGTGCTGGAGAACGCCAAGCTTGGTTTGCGGCTTATCGAGCTGCAGGTGAAGCGTAACCATATGGCCGAGCTCCTTGAACGCCTCGTTTATATCTCGGACGCGGATCCTGTTACGGACACAAAGGCTACTAAGTCACACAAACGCACATCAGCCATAAATACTAACACATCAAACGGTTAACTCCCTTTGCTCCGTCGACGGAAGACGACGCTGGTGAACTCCGGGAAACGCTGTCAAAGGCTCCTCGTTGTCTAAAAACGCGGTCTGAGCTCGGCATGCAAGCGAGACTAGAACAGCCAGCCAATCAAACCAAGTCCCCTAGTCAGCTTTCTCCGCAGAAAAATAATACGCATCGCTCAATTTGTTTCACAGAAATTTTAAAACCAGCCACCAAAAGACTAAAATTCAAGAAGGCTGCGGAAATTTTACCGGAAACCTGTAGTCTTCAGACAGAAATGTAAAACACGAAAATGAAAGATTTTTAAGACTATCCACCCGAATTTCATTCTCCGCGGAATAAAATTCTCCGCTAATCCCAAATTTACGTGAAACGGTCTCGTTCCTTTTCCACCGGGGACATTCCCTCCCAGGGAAGACACTATCCCCCCAGTCTTGCTCAGGACAGGCATGCCATACAGCAACAATCAGCGACTAAATTTCAAAAACGAACCGCGACAAAAAAGAGAGACGAATAATACGCAAACGGCTGACAATTTAAGAAATTCATGCAAAGTAGAAGCACAATAGTAATAACCGGGACATGCAGCGTACATATGGTATACAACTGGCGAACATTCCACCCTAGGAGCGTGCCTGCGTGCATCACCGACCAGTCATGCGGAACGGAAGAGCGACGTAGCGTGGTGGCGTACCTCTAAGCTGCTGTTCCAGACTCGTTATAACACTGACAGCTTCCTGAACTATCATAAGCCGGGTCATCGGCTGGCCAGACCCCGTATGCAGGGAAATCATTTGGCCCAGTTCCTTGATCGCTTCGTTAATGTCCTTGACGCGCAATCTGTAGGGCGCAGAAAGACAAGTTACGTCAGTTGCGCGGGCGAATTGATCGTTAACTAAACCGGAAATTGCTTAAGCGCTACTAGGGCACCAGCTAATGAGCGCTGCGTCAAAATCGGAGCGGTCGTCCAGAGATACCATTGCCAGGAGACAAAGAAAGAAGATAACTGACTATACAAGGAACTAGGAAAAGACACTGAAAAACAGTCCCTAAGCTATCCCTCACAGGCAGCCATGGGTATGAAGTGTTATGAAGCTATGAAGAATTAGCGACTTCATTTTCTCGGTCTCGGCATCCGAGGGCGGGTGGCCAGTCCTCTCCCTCGCCGCCTGAACTCCCACCGACAGTGTTCGGTCAATGTCCTCATTTTACACCACAACTGTTCGCAAAAGGTAACCACGGATGCGAAGTGTCAGCGCCCATGTAGCTTGCTACTTATACAGCGCCTTTTTGCAAACTCACAACGGCGCTAAAACATGGCTACCTAACAGGTCAGAAAAGGTGCGACTTAAGATATTTAGGTTGTTTACACGTCTGGTGCCATCTAGAGTTTCAAGAGTTTCAGCGCATGCGTATGAATTCCTCGACGTCAAATCATTTAACCAGTTTCATTGGCTGCTGTCTAGACCGCTTCAGTTATTGGCACAAATGAAAACATCCACTAAACAGCCCGAAAGTACGCAGTCTGTTTCAACAGGAGCGACTGAGCAAGAACCATCCTGTCAAGAAAATGCGTCGTCGTCAGCTGACTCTCCTGTAATGAAAACGGTTCTTCAGAGGAACCGCTGTAAAACGTCCAAATATGAGCATATACACCATAAAGTACTATAAACAGCAAAAAATAATGCCTGCAAACCTGCAAAGATTAAAGACGTTTTAAAACTTAAAGAACTTGTAGGAAGTTTTTGAAGTTCTTAGAGACGACCTGTTGAACAGGTATTATAGTACAAGTCACAAAACAGTACAGAAACCCGGGTTAATGCACTGTAGCGATATCTCTAGTATGAGTCAGCTAATGAGAGACATACAATTGGTTGTTTGAAGTTCGGTTACGGCTAATAGGTAGTGAGAGACTGTAGAAGGAAACAGAAGATCGTTCTCCCAATAATAATAATATAATAATATTCTAATACAGTACAAATATATTACAATATAATACTAATAAACCTCAATAATAACAACAACAAAAACAATAATAATAATAATATTAAGACGATTTATACAGCGCCATAGCCCAGCCGAGGCCGAAAACGGGCGCTGTATTAATATGGCTGAAATGCTCATAGACTTACATTTTTGTCTGTTATCATCGCGCATTAACTGCTACATACTGTCAGGCATTTTTATTACTAATTACAAAAACAGGCATGAAGTGTTAGCAACTTCATTTTCTTAGCCTCGGCATATGATGGCGGGCAGCCAGTCCTCTTCCTCACCGCCTTAACTTCCCACTGACAGTGTACAGTAAGTGTACCCATTTTTAAGCCGAGTTTGCTCTGGAGCGCAAGTCCAGCAGAAATCTCACCATACCTCACCAAAAATCAACCTTTAGCTGTTGGCACAAAAAATATTTCACAAACAACATCACAAAGTCAAACGATCAAACGACCACTAATCTTGAAAAAGAACAAGCGAGCCTGTTGGACTCTGAAAACGACAGAATTTTGTTATTATATCGTGTGAACAATTAAGAATTCCTACAAAACGTGGCCCTAAAAAAGAAACTCCAGAGCTTCTAGGCTTTAGATACCATCTCAAAACATGAAATTTTTAACCTGCTCACATGAATATACTCTCCTTGACAACACAATTTTTTGGCATTAAGAAAAAGGGGCGTTAGTTCCTCTGCAACAAAATATTCATACAGGAACTCTTGTTTTACAGTGCAAACCTTGTTGTTGCATTGTATACAATCAGCAGAAGTTGTGCTTTAAAAAGTTACAATTGACAACTATTGGTAGTATTTTATCAATATTTAACAATTACTGTTACCATTATAGTAATATTTAACATTACTATTAACAGTGGTTTATCAATACAGTGCGGACGCGTTAAAGCACACCTGGTTTACACGCGGTTTCAAAGGGCGTGTCCCCCACTACTTCATGTTAACGAGTCCACACTGTATTTAACAATTACTATTAGTATTTCTTAAATAGTTAACAATAACTATTAGTTGTATTGTATTAACGATATAAAAGCATTAATATTATTGATAAAAAAGTGAAAATTGTGTTTTTGTTATTCAAACTACATGTATTTTACAATTTTAAATATGCTTTTCTGTTGCCATTATACCAAAATAGTTTTGAGCTCGTCATACTATGTATCAATTTGCCGACTATTTCAGAAGGCTGACTTATATTCAATGGTCTATGCTAAGCTGGCTTCAACAAGGTTTCCTGTTCACAATCAAAAACATATACAGGTCAACAAACAAACTCCATATTTAGAAATAATGAACATCCAAGAACTTCAGTAATAATGCTGAAGCCATTAAACAGCGTGCATGCAAAATCCAGGGTGTTAGAACCATAGCAAATGTAGTAAGTCTGTATGTAGGGAGACACTTAACAGCACATCTGAATGCATCAAAAGATGGCTGTAAACCCACCCGATCCAACCAAAAAAATCGGATTGGATCAACGCATATGTTTAAACTTTAGGTAATTTTTAAAAAATTAAATAAACTCCAGTAGAAAGTAACTGTTAAAAATGAAAATACAACTAGATATTAAAAACCAATATTTCACAATCTATCAAAAAATCTGACCATTGGCAACAGTGGCCTTTTTGTTACAACACAGAGTAAAAGTCTGTTATTAGTGTCTCCTGCATCCAGATATTATCAGAAAGAATTATCTCTATCATTAGAGATATTATTACACATAAAAGTTATTACAATATAATATTAAAGGTATTAAATGTATCTACATGTCAAAACACTCAATATAGCGCCTTTTTCCAGAACCCAACAAAGTTACTGCACAAGTGGCTGCCTAACTGATCTACACAAACGCATTACAGGGTGGGCAGAAAACATCCGCTGAACACAGTCAAAGAAATCAGTATACAAATTTAATTTAACAATAAAACTGTCTCTACTAACATATAATACAGCGACATCATTATTCACATGATCAGCTAAAAGCTCATTTACAACTGTATATATATTGCCCTTCTTCCAAAGTTCAGAAGTGCACATGACCATGCGACAGAGTACTGATGGTGCTGAACAACTGTGTGTCAAGGGCTTGCTCAAGGTCCCTACACAGTAACCCTCTCAATGGAGGAGGCTCGAACCCGTACTCTCCACGTGAAAGACAGAGCACTCTAACCAATCAGCCACCGTGACCCTCTTTTAGTAAATAAAGCTTATAATAAATAAATTGGTATCCATCATAAATGTGGCCATCAAATCATTTTTCAAAGGCCACGTACAGCTCAAGGTGGCAGGAAAAGGCATTTAAAAATGAATGCTTTAATTAAAATTAAAAAATTAAAAATGCATTTAAATGTGAAATCTGTAAGTCAGGCAAACATAATCATCAAGGTGAAGGTAGTCAATAACTTAAGTAAGAAAGGTAAGAGATGATGGATGATAAGATAAGAAAGGTAATAAAAACAAAGACCAGAGTCCCCTGAGCTAACCCCGTAAAGCAGTAATGGGCGTCAAGAGCAGGTGATGCTCATAACAATATTAACCCCTCAACATACCCCAAAATCTGTTGGCCAAAAAATCACGCTCAACATGTAACCCAAACTTCAGGCAGTACGCGGCAGAAAGAGGTCAATTTGTAAAGGTCACTAAGAACTCTGTCGATTTCGTAAGAGCGCCATTACAAGTAATATGAAAGGTTTAGAGTCATAACAATTGCCATGGAAAGAAGTCAATCATGGGGTCAATGGACTCACCGCTCGCGAGCGTTGTTCTGCTGTCGCCGAACTTTCTCTCGCTGCGCTTTTGTCTCAGGACTAGCATCGTCGTCATCGTCATCATCATCGTCAAACCTAAAACCACAGAATTCCAACTCAGCCCTCCATCCTTTCGTGGTTGGTAATGTAATATAGTGCAGCGACAACAATTTGTACAGCACCATAAGCAGCAAACACCTCATCATCGAACATAAAAAATTCCAAACTGTTCCCAGAATGCCTGCATCCAATGCAATGCAATCAATCAATCAATATATCAATGTTCATTTATTGATACCATTCAAACAAACAAATAACAAATACTGACCAATTTATCAAGCCTCAATCGCTTTAAAAAGTCTTTGAAATATAACCAGTTAAGTAATCAGTAATCACTGTTATCTCTTGCACCTAGCACTGACAATACTGTCCACATCTAACCACCTATTCCTCTGAAGTATATCTTGACATGCAATCACATCTATACATCATAAAGCCGCCCGTATTGTGTTTATAGTAATTAGTTTATAGTAATTAGTAATCATTTTGTAGCGGGACTTGTCCCTTTTGGGTTATCTATCGAACATTAACATCAACTGTCTGCTCTTATAATATTCTATTTCTATTTCGGATTGTATAATTTGTTGAAGTTTCAATAAACAATGTTTCAGTTTCATTTGTCACTCGATCAGTTTTGGGTCAGTAAATTAAAGCCAGCATTAAATTACTTAAGCCACCAACATCATCCACACAGAATGAATGGCCAAATGGAACCAACTAAGCCCTCCAGCCTTTCCGGGTTATACCTCTACCGATAACAAACAAAAGTCACGAACGGTCGTCAAGACTCCAGAGGGTCTTACGAATGATGCTTTCGACCACATATCCTACACAACATATTACATTACCGTAACTTTTAAATACGAAACCCTTCGCTTACGTTTCGTCAAGGTCGTTGCTGCCCGAGGATGAAACCGCAGAACGTCTGAAAGAAGCAGGTCAGAAAATAACGTTAAAAAATACGAAATACGTTCAAAGGGTCCCTGTTTCCGTTACTCATTTCGTTTACACCTGATATAACTTGATACAGTTCAGTGACCTCTGGCAAAGTAACTGAAAGGCGCTATGCAAATACTGGCCGATGGGCACCATCGCTAGACACTGGCGCTATAGAAGTTGCTAATATATAAACACCTAGATACAAAACATACAAACAGCAGTCAAGTGGTTAGAGCACTCAGGTTGTAACGCAGACTGTGCAGGTTCAAACCTCCCGAGACGGTTACTGCGTAGGGATGTTGAGCAAGTCCTTCACTCACAATTGCTCAGCGCCATCTACTGGTGTTTATAGTTACCACAGTGGCGCTTAATAAACGCAGACATAACAAAGAAGCTCGCTAGGTACAGGTTTCAAGGCATTGCTCAGAAGAACGTAAGAACACAAGACGACTGCTTTGAAGCAAGATGATGATGATGATGATGACGATAATGATGATGATGATGACGATGATGATCATGATGATGATGAGTTCTCTGCCTGAAGGCAGGTCCATTGGTTTTATGCCACCCGGGGATGAGATGAGTGAGGTGGTTTCCCGTTGCCTTACTCACAGACAATTGTGGATAAGCAACTTGTCCAAGGTCACTACACAGTGGCTTGAGGTAGGCTCGAACCTGCAACCCTCTGGTTATGAGGCACCGACCATACCACTACACCACCACGCCTCTTATAAGAACACGAAAAACATCCATGCACTCACAGAACGTAAGAATGTTCTACGAATGCAAGAACGCTTTGAGAACATAAGAACCTGGAACGCTTGGCAGCCGAAGCCGACTTCGACCCGGAGCTACATCCACCACCACCACCACCACCACCTGCGCCACCAGATGGCATTGCCAGGCCCTTGACGGACGAATCCCTCGTGCTTCCGTCCGCGGAACTCAACCGGACGCTGTATTTGTCTGGCATCTCGTCCTTCGACGAACTGTCGTCCATGGCAACCGGTTTTTCGACAACATCTACAGAGAAAAAATTCGTTTGTGTATGTACGCGTGTACGAGTGTCTGTTCACAGAATGAAGGTTATATATCACTGTGGAGACACGGAGATTTTGGGAAGACACAGAGATATTGGGAGACATACAGAGATTTTGGAAAAACACAGAGATTTGTGGGAGACAGAGATTCTGAGAAGACACAGAAATATTGGGAGATGTACAGAGATTTTGGGAAGAAACAGAGATTCTGGGAAGACAGAGATTTCTGGGATACACAGAGAGATTTTGGGGAGACACAGAGATTTTGAGAGACATGCAGAGATCTTGGGAGACATACAGAGATTTTGGGAAGAAACAGAGATTCTGGGAAGACAGAGATTTCTGGGATACACAGAGAGATTTTGGGGAGACACAGAGATTTTGAGAGACATGCAGAGATCTTGGGAGACATACAGAGATTTTAGGAAGACACGTATGTTACGCATGGGAAAAATACCGAATTCGATTCAGCTTAATTCCACTCACTTCTGATTGGCTGTTGTTCGGACCCAATCAACGACGACGTCCTACTCCTGTCCGTTACTTGACCACTCTGATTTGATGGCTGCAAAACAGAATAGGGCATAAATAGATTTATCCGTCCATCCGTCCACCCACCCACCCAGGGTATCATCGTGTAGATTCACTTTGCTATGTGACTTCGTGCACGAACTACGCCACTGCCTTTAGTTGGGTGGTGCCAGTCCCAAGCCTGGATCAAGGAGGGGGCGACGTCAACGGCCTTTATTGCCATAAAATGTCGTTAAACATTGGAACTACGTGCACGTAGCAAGGTGAATCTATACGATGACACCTCGGCTTAGAAAAGGTGTCCTCATGTTGGACAGAAATGCTACTGTTAAAAGGGGGTCTTAATGTTGGACACAAATATAGCTTTTTAGAGTTTTGTGTTCTTCGATGCCAATCTTCACAGATACGAAGGGTTCCTCAGATGTAAGTTTCAAATCAGGTACCAAGTAGGAATTTCAGTATATGCCAGTCCAGCACACCTATCCAACATCATAATCAAACTGAGTGCAAAAGCCACCCCAACCTCCCATTCCAGCAAATAATTCCCACCCGAATCACACAAAGTTCCTACCCCTTTTACAACAGACATTTCCCATCCCAAAAATCTTACCCATCCTCCCCTATTCAACATATACTTTCCATCTCACAAACTTACCAATCCCCTCTTCAACAAATAAAAAACTTACCCACCCCCTATTTAACAGATAAAAACTTACCCACCCCTCTATTCAACAGATACTTTGCACCCCAAAGATCTTACCCACCCTGCCCTATTCAACAAATGCTTTGCATCCCCACGAACTTACCTATCCCCTATTCAACAAATAAAAAACTTACCCACCCCTCAATTCAACAGACACTTTCCACCCCAAAGATCTAACCCACCCTCTCCTATTCAAAACATACTTCCCACCCCAAGCACAAGCATCCTACCCGGTTGTAGTACGCAGGGGTTGATGACCAAGACGAGAAAGACGGGAGCGTGTAGAATCCCGAATATGGACTGGGGTCGTAACCCCCATACGAACCGCCAGCACCGGCGCCGTACACCTGGGAACACCCGTACGTCGACCTGTAAACATCTTGGACTTCCGCCCCATCTATCCCCAACCCCTCCCAACCTAACTGCGGATGCCACATCGCAGAACGCATAGAATTTACCCGAACGAGTATCTGGAAAGTTACAGCTGTAAACAACTTCAGTCGACTTGGAAATCCAGCGTAACCCACAGTAAATCTTAGTTACGATTCTAACAACCCTCGCCAAAAACTCGAATCACGCGTAATCCGCTGTAAATCGTAAGTTCCTATTGCAAACAACCCTTGTCAACTCAGAACTCAAGTATATCCACTGTAAATTTCACACGATGCAAGATGACGCAGTCAAAGGGCATCGGTGCAAAACTGTAAATCCTCTGTAAATCTAGAGGGTCTTTAGGTGGTTGCGAATTCAGCGTAAACCCGGATTCCACATAAATCGTAAACCTCTGTTTGCCCGTAAATTCAGAGGAGACTTCTGACTGTAAATCTCAACAGATAATATCCAATGGACGGCAGTCTATCCGAATTCCAAGTTCACCTCAAGTTTAATATTCCTTCTTCTACCTGACGCATTCAAATACTTCATAACGCATACAATGTTTGACCACAGGTCCAACAAATGAAAGCCGATATATATCCAGCGCTACTCAGGACATTAAGAGTCAGATGTCTGTTATAAAACGCAATCCAAAGTCTCCTGAATCTTTCATAAACATTTCAATTCTCAGCAGCGGCAAAAACAAAACTAGAGTCATCAATAATTTTGTCAAAAGTCCATCTACATTAAAACCACGTGGAGAAGACGAAATATAACTCTTGACTGTCATTCACTACTTGAAAACCATCCCAATTCACTGAGCAGAGAAACAGTTATCCAACACTTCACAAATTCTAACGCACATCACAAAATCTAACTCGTACTCCAAATGCTAACTCTACTCACAATCCCTAACTCATATCACACACTCTAACTCACATCAGAAACTCCAACTTTTCTCAAAATCCCCAACTCACATCAAAAGCCCTAACTCGCGCTACACAACCCGATCACAAACCCCAACTCCACTCACAAATCCCAACTCATTCAGAACGGCCAACTCACACCGCCAACTACAGCTGGCATCAAGTACCCCAACTTCAGCTAGACAACCCTAACGTGCCCCGTAGCCTGGGCGTGGAAAGAAAACGCCTTAACATCATTCGCTCACAACTCAAAGTGCGGCTCCTACGCAGCTAACATCCGGCCATAAACTACCCGCATAAAACACACATAAACTCCGCCAGGACAAGACGTGGAACACGAAATCTGATTGACTGGCAAAAGAGACACCGACCAGAAGGGGCTTTGAAGTCTCCAGACGCTGCCAGTCTCAGCGCCTCAGCCAAACGACCCAGTCTCCAGTTACTCCAACAACAAGCCTCCAGCCCGTCCGAGCGGTGTAGAGCCAAATCGGTTCCGGGGCAAAAACGGTTCCGGGGAGAAACCGGTTCCGCAGCGAAACCGGTTCCGACTCTGTCCACTTCTGTTGTCGGGGTTACGACAAACTGAACCGAATTTTAAAGTATTCTGTTGTCTTTATAGCACAATTTAATGCAAAACAATACCTCAGTAGGTGGAATAATACAAACCCAAGCATTCACCCAAGCAGTCTGTACTCATGAAGTCATAATTATTTTTGACTAACGAAGCGCAGAAAACATTTACATGACGTCATCGGTCACGTGAACGAATCACAATATTTTTCCGAACTGCTCTCTCCCAGGAACCGATTTCGCGCTACACTAGTTGGTAGCAGCCGAGGAGGGTGAATAGCTTGCCAGGGCAGTAAAGAACACAGACTCTAAGAGAACCGACGGCCTGTGAAAAGTGGAAACAAGTCCAACAGGATCAAGATGAAGATGATGAGCCAGCAGCAGCCAAAGCCGCATCCCGAGGCAGCCATCGCTGACATCAGCGGCAGCAGCAACCTTCGAGCATCTGTTATTAATAAGCGATGGAGGAGATAGACAGACAGACGGGGGCTTGGAGTTGAAGAAATCTCACACATGCGATTCCGATTAGCAACGAGTCAATCCGACGGGCATCTGTCAGTCCCTCAGTCTGTCTGTTTGTATGCCTCTGTCTGTCTGTCTATCTCTCTGTCGCTGTCTGTCTGTCTCTCTGTCGCTGTCTGTCTGTCTGTCTGTTTGTATGCCTCTGACTGTCTGTCTGTCTGTCTGTGACTGTATGCCTCTGACTGTCTGTCTGTCTGCCTCTGACTGTCTGTCTGTCTGTTTGTATGCCTCTGAATGTCTGTCTGTCTGTCTGTCTGTCTTCCTTTTCTATCAGCTTGTCCAGTCAGCCCCTCCTTTCGACAGGCAGCCGCTCAGGGTAACAGCCACTCCTCTACTCTACCGCTAACCATGGAGAACTCAATATTGGGGCCCAAGCCCTAACCCAGCCAAGAAAACTCACCCTCGCAGCTAGACGAACAAACACTCCCTCGGGCGCCCGGGCGATGACCCGCCCCAAGGCCCCTTTCAACGTTTATTATGGACCCTAGTCCCGCTTTTCAACACATTCTTCCAACTGCAACGAGTTACGGGATTCGTCTACAGGATAATTCCTGCCTACATCAGCCGTCGCTGTTAAAAACAACCTGCTTCACCAGTTTAAGACAAAAACACTTACATCAGGCCCTTCGAGCACCTCGCAAGACCAGCCAAATCCAATCCCTTGACTTCTGTAGCGCCGTTATCATAACGCAAAACGCATCAAGACTGAAAACACTTCTTTTCCAAAAATCTTATCCTGATTCTTCCTCTTCCTCTTATCTCTCTTCGCACTTCCAATTTCAAACACCATCCACCGTAGCCGTCCGACTGTCTGACTGCCTGACTCCTGGAACCGTACCCTTTTGTTTTGACTGAGCGCCTGTGAATAAGCTGGTTCCCGCGACTTACCTTTCGTTGGGCGCTGTAGAAATCTCGGGATTACGATTACGATCAGCTGATGATCGCTTCAAGTGAAACCTTAAAATACCTGAACGAATCGAGAACAAAGTCCTATCACTTACCTACAACACACTTTAATCCTCCCAACCGTCCTATCTTCGTCGGTTATTTACAATCCAACCACTCCGTTCAACCCGCTCCTCTTCTGCCCTAACACTTCTCCGCCCGCCCGTCACCTCATCCTTAAATTTTGGTAATCGCTCCATAGCCATAAACTCCCCCCCCCCAGAAGTGCGACAGTCATCTGACCCATCATACAAACTCATCCATGCTCCACCTTCATTGGCCTTTCACTTAAAACTGAAAAACATTTCTCTTTCACAGATCCTATCTTGACACCCCTTCTTCCTCTTGTCTCTCTGTCTCTCTCTCTCTGTCTGTCTCTGTCTCTCTCTCTCTGCTCCAATCCCAAACACCACTCCCCATAGCTGCCACGTTGTCTCTCCGTCTATCTTTTGGATCTTGACCTGGAACCGAACCCTTCTGCGAATCGATTTTGTTTTGACTGAATAAGCTGGTCCCCGCGACGTGGCTTTCGTTGGGCGCTGTAGAAATCTCTACTCGATTCGTTCAGATAATTTAAACCAGTGTATTGATTTAAGAACAGGAGTTACGTGATGGCGTTTGAGGGTTTTGGAGACAGCAAGAGCATTCTGGATGGCCTGAAGGCAGTTTATTTGGGTGGAGCCTATGTTCAGGAATAGTGCATTGCAATAGCTGCCGGTTGACGGTCCGGCAGACTAAATACTAGACTATCACGGACCCCTAGGCCATATTGGTATCAGTAAAAACTGGCTACACAACCTAACATAACAAGGGCTTTTAATGGTTCAGAAGACATGATATAATCTATTATTATGTCTGCATTTATCAAGTGCCATTGTCTAATGACTAAGCATCGACCAATGGCGCACATCAATTGTTGAAGGACTAGCTCAAGGTCCCCACAGAGGAACCGTCTCAGAGGAGGAAGCTCGAACACGCTTTACACGCCGCGTTGCAAACCGAGCGCTCTAACCAATCAACTACCGTGACCCACATGCAAGCCCGAGCGCTCTGACCAATCACCTATCGTGACCTATAAACAAATCGCCTATATAAAAACCCAGCGCTCTAACCAATAGTTTACGGTGACCCACATGCAAGCCCGAGCGCTCTGACCAATCACCTATCTTGACCTATAAACAAACCGCCTATACAAACCCAGCGCTCTAACCAATAGCTTACGGTGATCCACATGCAAGCCCAAGCGCTCTAACCAATCGCCTATCGTGACCCACATACAAGCCGAGCGCTCTAACCAATCGGTTACCTTACCGTGACCCAAATACAAGCCAAGCGCTCTAACCAATCGGCTACTGTGCCTCACAATACGCGTTAGAACCACTGGAAATTAAGAGCCAGTCCTTCCTAGCTTCTTCTTAACGGCTGTGACAATTTACACAGAGACAGAACTATATACTCCAAACCATAAAACACACAAGCATATAAACATACACACACAATACATACATAATACATACATGCCTAATACATACATAAACAAATACATACATACATAATACATACATACCATGCATATGTACACACATACATACACACATACATAATACATACACACATACATAATACATACACACGCATAATACACACAAAGGCAGTGAATTCCAGCCACTGCTAAGAAGCTCTGCATCTGACTACCGATAGCGTTCGCCAGATGGCACCACATATCGCAAACGGCCGACGTAAAGGGTCTGAGTATCTACTGAACAAGATCTTCCCACCTACGTTATCAGGTCAACGTACTCGGCTTATAAGGGCAGTAAACGAAACAGATATTTTAAAGTATATTTCAGCCCCAGCCGACTTTTGAACCCTCTGACCTATGGGTTAAAAGTTCAGCAGAGTAACAACCAGACTACGTCACATCCACTCTGTCTGTCCAAGCCCGTCTTTATGACGTCCTTACAAACCACAAGTCTTTCCTTTCTGCCTTCGCCCCCTCTCTCTTCCGCAAACGCTTAACACTATTCTGTTCCCCACTGGCACTGGATTGTCCGGCCGGGAAGAGCCTCCGATGAGTTTAACTTGAAGTGGCGCTTTATAAATTCTTAATTAAGGTTACTAAGTCCATTTCATCCACCTGAAATCTCCTCCAAAACACCGATCACCTGGCAATGTTTTACTAAAGCAACTTCTCTACCGGTTTTAAGACAAGAATCGACGCATTTGAAATTACTTTTATTATTATTATTATTTATTATTATTAATTATTATTATCAATATCATGAAGTGTCTGTGTGGCAGATCCTTTGAGTATCATGGACTGCCAAGAAGACAAAATGAGTGACCAAAACCTATACCAAATACATCAATGGGGAGACAGAGAGATTTTCGGGAGACATAGAGAGATTTTGTGGAGACACAGAGATTTTCGGGAGACAGAGATTTTCAGGAGACATAGAGAGATTTTGTGGAGACAGAGATTTTGGGGCGACAGAGATTTTTGGGAGACATAGAGAGATTTTGTGGAGACACAGAGATTTTGGGGCGACAGAGATTTTCGGGAGACATAGAGAGATTTTGTGGAGACACAGAGATTTTGGGGCGACAGAGATTTTGGGGCAACACAGAGATTTTCGGGAGACACAGAGAGATTTTGGAGCAGAGAAAAACTTTCTCAGATTACTCAAGCAGAGGAAGCTTTCGTATTTCACTCAAGTGCTACTAAAGAATGGAGCCCGCCTAGAGAAGATTATCCACGGCACAACTCCTGGACTCCGAATTCGAGGGTGATCTAAGATGACGTGGATTGACAAAATCGAGTCGTGGACTGAATTATCCTTGATCCCGAATTTGGGGAAGATCTCAGATGACACGGATCGATAACATCAAGTCATGGACTGAATTATCAGTCATTGCAGGAGACACGGGACAGAAGCAGATGGAACAAAACTGTCCGTGGTGCAGACAATCCTCAGCTCGAGGATGGTTCACAACACAAAAAAGACCCATGGTCTCTGAATCTGGAATTTAGGGGAATAAACTAAATAATACAACGATAATTTTGTAGAGATCTTAAAGGATTGCGCTTGTGATTTTGATGGTATGCGTGTATCAACATGTTTTTTCTTTGTATTTCCCATGAAACTTTACATTCCGTGCCTCCAATTCACATTTCTGTGTAACTTTGCACGCATTATAAATTTTCAAAATAATAACAGTACTACTACTACTACTACTAATACTAATAATAATAATAGTAATCGTCACCATCATCATCATTGTCACCATCATCATCATCGTCATCATCAATCATTCAAAGGCCTGGGTAAAATAACGGGTCTAGAGGTCTAGACAAGTGATGGCAAGTCTGGACTTTTGCGGCAGATGATTCCAAACACAAGTGGCCCAGCGGCGCTACAGAAGTCTCCCAATCAGATCCGTTCAGACGACATACCGTGTGTCCGTCGATTGAGCCGGGGGGCATCCCCAACGAAGCCGCAAACACCGACTCGTAACTGTTGGAGCCAGGTATGTCACTGGAATGTGTCAGCATCATCGCACCACCTGCCATGGCACCAGGTGTTGCACCAGCGCCAGAAAGATGCACCGACGATTCGGCGTGATTCCGTAGAACGTGGATCGCATCATCCAGCCTTTCCTCCATGCGACTCTGCTGTAAGCAACAACGGACGGAATGTAATATAATCAAATTTATATAGCATCGTCGGTAATGTAACAAGGCAACATAATCGTATTGCAGACACATAATCTTACGTAATGCAGACAAATTTATATATCGCCATCGGTAATGTAAGAATTTAACATAACTGTATATTAAACACATAATCTTACGTAAACAAATTTATATATCACCATCGGTAATGTAACAATTTAACATAACTGTACAGTAAACACACAATCGTAATGTAAACAAATATATGCGGCACCATCGGCAATGTAAAATAAAATTTTACATAAACAGAAATTCGCACAACAAGCTGTATAACATGGTGGTCTATTTGAAGAGCAAAAACTCCTCCAAGCTGTATTAGAATATGCCGTAAAGACAAATTTACAAACTGCACCTTTGAGACAGCAGAGAAATGTGCTTTGGCAAAACAAAATATAAAGAATGGATTACAATAACCATTAAATTCTAGAAAAGAATCAAAAACCAGAAGCAGACACTACAAAAAGCTTCAATGGAAGGTAATAAAACATTCATACTGCCTGCTGAATAATGTGATCATTTTGCCAAACCCAAACAAGCCTTTATAAAATAGGCCTGCACCTCCTAATAACACTGTCTTTGAGGGCCAACATCAAGGACCTTCCTTTTATATACCGAGGATATTATTATAATGAGGTGGTTTTTGACAGATGAACTAAACCTGGGGCCCACGTCCCCGACCGTGTTGTATCAGAATCTGCGCTGTAACAAAGCGCTTCATAAGGAGTTTCTGGTGTACACAGAACAGAAACTCCAACATAGCACTGAACCTGACATTCGAATCACAAACTTTATGAGTGTACGCTAAGACAATGACATAGAAATGGAAGCTGGCACAACTTTAAATCGTAACAAGATCAACGCCGTAAGAGAAGACACCACAAAGAAGTTTCACTTCAAAATCATTCTGGGCAGCAGCAACAGTTGTAGAAAAATTGTCAATATCCATCAAAATAAAAATTCCACCATAGCGGCTCTCAAACTCTTTGGTCTCAGGACTCCTCTTAAAAATTATTTCGGACCCAAAGAGTTTTTGTTTAAGTGGGTTATATCTATTGATATTTACCGTAAAAGAAATTAAAACTGAGAAATTAATGTATTAATTCATAACGAAATAACTATAACAGTCCCATTACATGTTAACATAAATAACATATTTTTCATGAAACGTAACTACATTTACCAAAAACAAAAAAGCAACATCTTAGTATTATTACGAAATTAGTTTAGACCTCACAGATCCCCTTAAATGGGGTCCCCAGACCACAGTTTGAGAACCACAGCTGAAATGCCAAATAGGGTAACTTTAAAAGTCTACTGCCACTACCACCATCTAAACCCACCACCATCTAAACCCACCACCATCTAAACCCACCACCATCTAAACCCACCACCATCTAAACCCACCACCATCTAAACCCACCACCATCTAAACCCACCACCATCTAAACCCACCACCATCTAAACCCACCACCATCTAAACCCACCACCATCTAAACCCACCACCATCTAAACCCACCACCATCTACCATCTCTCCAACCACCAACTGGCAGCACAATGAATACAGTAACTGTTAAAATTTCCAACACCATCTACTCCCACTAATATGACTCCCACAAACATATAAGAGTGCAGTAAATACTATCATTGTTACACTCTTCTACCACCACCATCTGTCCCACCACCATTTATTCCATCATCTGTCCCACAACCACCTATCATGCCACCATCTTTCCCATCCCACAATCGTCTATCCCACCACCGTTTACTGCAGCACTAAAAGCATTAAAACGTTAAACTTTACACCCGCCACCGCAACCAGTTATCCCACCACCGCTTGTAACATGCGACTGGCAACACAGGTCAGCCCGATCCGTGTTCCATTTACCTGGACGTGGTCCCTAAGGACATGGATAACATCATCCAGATGATCCTCTCCCGACTGGTTCTGGCGGAACAGAAACGATAACAGCTCAACAGCGAAGCGTTTCGAAGAAGAGGATGAACCGCAATCCCTTAAGGCAAATCTTTCTAAGTCCAGCCGTCCACTCCTTAAACTCACCATTATTCAACCAGGTCATCTGAGTGCCTTTCTCTTGTTGTGCCGGAAACTATAACTGTTCTTGGTGAGCAGCTGCTGGACCGAAAGTCCAGAATTCTCTTCCTGCATCAGTGCATTATGTCCAGTCTCTTATGACATTTCGTTCTCGACTTAAGACTTATCTTTATCAGTTGGATTTTCCGCCGTAGGCTGCCTCTCTGGCTTAGAGTGGACTGATCTTCTGGATATTGACCTGAATGCGGCTTAAATTTGATGCGCCATCAGATGATGCCTTGTGCATTAGACACCGGCGCTCTAGAAGTTTCTAATTAATAATAATGATAAAGCGGCTGATTATTATTATCATTAATATTAATTATTATTATTATTATTAATATTATTATTATTATTAGTAGTAGTAGTAGTAATATTATTATTATTAATTAATAATATTAATTATTAATATTATTATTATTGTTGTTATTATTATTATTAATATTATTATTATACAGACTAGAAAAGCTGAATATTTAGAAACAAACAGATAAATGAAACGGATTAAAAACATGGGTAGGGGCGTTCTTACCATAGGGTGAAGCTGTGGCATTTTTTTCGCTGGGTGGCCAGGTGCCGCTGTGACCCCCACTGGCTGATGCCAATGAGCAATAGCACCTAAAAATAGCAACAGAGTGCAAAGTTCACAAAGGTCACGGATAAACGTCATCAAATCGTCAAAAAGATACCAAAGGCTTCAATGAAAATCTTTAAGAGATCAAAGGTCAGAAAGATCAGCGAGGTCAGGAGTTAGTGCCTCTGATGAGCAACTACACTGAGCTGAGGTGAAGGAGCTAAAAAGCAGTCGATATTTTCCAGAGGCCAAGTGCAAATGCATTAAGCTTTACGACTGTTCAATTATATGAGCCATCAATGTCTAACAGTTGGTCAAACAGAAGATATGGTGCAAGATGCCGCGACATTTTTTATTCTCGTATGAAAACTTTGACTAGAATAAAAGCTGTGTAATAACAATTAACAACTGTGATAACAATAACAGCAATAACAACAGAAACAAAGACAACAGTAATAATAACAATACTAATAATAATATTATTAAAAATAACGACCAACAGTAGTTTGAATAATAATAATAATAGTCTTAATAATAATAGTAGTTTGAATAACATTAGTAGTTTTAACAACAACAATAGTAGTTTTAATAATAATAACAAAAATAAAAATAATAATAATAATAATAATAATAGTAGTCTTAATAATAATAGTAGTTTGAATAACATTAGCAGTTTTAATAAAAACAATAGTAGTTTTAATAAGAATAATAACAATA
The DNA here is from genome assembly GCA_964023275.1 of Norana najaformis. Taxonomy (NCBI): domain Eukaryota; kingdom Metazoa; phylum Annelida; class Clitellata; order Crassiclitellata; family Hormogastridae; genus Norana; species Norana najaformis. Next base: position 1,415,451 of record OZ029923.1, read on the forward strand.
GTAGTTTTAATAATAATAATAAAAATAATAATAATAATAATAATAATAGTCTTAATAATAATAGTAGTCTTAATAATAATAGTAGTTTGAATAACATTAGTAGTTTTAATAAAAACAATAGTAGTTTTAATAATAATAATAATAACAATAGTAGTTTTAATAATAATAATAATAATAATAATAATAATAGTAGTTTGAATAACATTAGTAGTTTTAATAACAACAATAGTAGTTATAATAATAATAATAATAGTAATAATAGTATTTTAATAATAACAACAATATCGATATTAATAGCATGAACTCTTCTTGCATATAATATCTTTTCCATTCCCCCTGAATTAATCCTTTGTGTTAAAAAAATAACAATAACTACAACAACAATAACACTCAGAAAAGAACAATCAAATTCATTAAAAAAAATTGTAAATAATAATAAACCTCACAGAAACAGACATCAGAGATTTATTTAACCCTAACCCAACAAGAGTCTGACACTCAACTTCACCCTACCATTCCTTACATATAAACCAATCAACTCATCTAATCAATTAAAATTAACATACCACCACATTCTGTGAATGATTACCATACCTTAACAACAAACCAATCAACCAAATCAATAACCTGATTGATCAAACGAAAAAGAAAAAGCCCATCAACTCATTCAATCAATAAAAATCAACATAATTCACATTCTCAGCGACTGATAACCATACCTTAACAACAAACCAATCAACCAAATCAATCACCTGACTGATCAACCAAAAACGAAAGTCAGCCAGATGCTAAACAATTACCATCTTTCACAGACCAATCAATTCAACCAATCAATCAATCAATCAATCGATGGACTGAAAAATTAACAGAACTGGGTTGAACGAAATGACGAATGAAGAGGAGCTACCGGTAAGAGGAGGTGGAGAGCAGATGGGAGTCGAAGGACTCGAGGCGTAGCTGCTGTTCGTGTGGTCCGATGCATAAATCTAGAAACGACACAAGCGACACAAATGATTATCATTTGCATTATTATTAATTTTTAATTAACATAATCCACATTCTCAGTGATTGGTTACCATGCCTTAACAACAAACCTATCAACCAAATCAATCACGTGATTGATCAAACAAAAATTAAAAGACAACCCATCAACTCTTATTATTATTATTAATATTTATTATTATTATTAATTACTATTATTATTATTTATTACTATTATTATTATTTATTATTATTATTATTAACAATATTATTTGCATTTCGATTATTATCTGTAAGCTTAATATTACACAGCTCGGTCAGCAAATTTTGAGTGCACATCTGTATTGGAAATTTCCACGCGTCACTGAGGTACTGATGTCTTTGCACGCGCTGATCACGCGTTTACGGCTGCCCTTATATGTCAATGCTATAAAACTGAAGTTGCTGAAACTTAATACCCATGGTCAGTTCTCAGGGTTAGGTTAAAGAAATCCTCATATGCCGAGGCTAAGAAAACGAAGACGAAAGCACTTGGTATTCCTGGCAGCATCTCAGTGTTAGCTTAAAAAAATCAACACATGACAGGCGTGGTTGAAGTGAAATTTAACATTTACTGCTGAACAGAAGATGTTAATAAATTTAACATTTATAACTGCGGTCGGAAGTTGTACCGAAGCCAAGGCCTTTCCAAGAGCATCTCCCGTCGGCGACTGGACCGATCCAAGAGGTCCTGCCGACCTCGCCACTCCATCAGAACCACTCAGCATAGACGACGAACCACTGTTGTAGGCCTGGTTGGCACCAGAGGGCACCGCGCCTCGGAAGCCAGCCAATGGCGGTAGGCCAGACGTCATCACGTGATAACTCTGCAATCAGAATAACCAATTCTTGTTACCACGCTGACCTGTGAACTCAGTGGTTGGAAGGGGAAAGGTTATAACCCCACCACGACTGAGAAATGTTTGAAAATGTCTGAACCATTGGCACCCTACCTAACTCGGCTATAAAATGTGCACACCAATCGTACAATGAGGCATGACTGGCCATCCGCCCCCATATGCCGAGGCTAAGAAAATGAAGTCGCTAACACATCATACCCATGGCTGCCTCTTAAGCGACTGCTCCAGTTCTTTTTCTTCTGCTTCTTCTTCTTCTTTTCTTCTTGTTCTTGGTCTTTGTCTACTTCTTTTATAGCAGAGGTGTAATTTATGAACTGATTTATGTGCTGATCCGCATCATTTACCGGGATAATAATATCACCGGTGATTAACGATGCAGTTTGTTATATATTGAGAAGTACATGTGGTGATATCCCTAGCAATTTATGGACCCATATATGTGCCAATTTACGCAGTGATTTACGCAGCACGTTTTGCAGCAGTTTGCTCAGCACTTTCTGTAGCAATTAGCATAGCAGCTTTTGCAGTAATCTGTAGAGTAGCTTCTGTAGCAGTTAGTGCACCACTTTCTGCAGCAATTTGGTTAGCATTTTCTGTAGCAATTGGCATAGCAGCTTTTGTAGCAGTTTGCAAAGCAGCTTTTGTAGCATTTAGCATGCCACTTTCTGTAGCAATATGCTCAGCATTTTCTCTAGCAATGTGTGTAGCAGTCTGTAGCAACTTGCATAACAATTTCTGTTCTGTAGCAATCTGCACAGTAGCAGTTTCTCATCTCATTTAATGAAGTCTATAGGTATTTTGGTAACTAGTAATTCGCGTACTCATTTCTAGAGGACTTTGTTTAGCTGAGTACACCAAGTACACAACAGCTTGCGTGGGATGATACGATGTTGCAAATTCACTACTCTTATAAAAAAATTTACATAGCACTTTTGACAGCAGACTTGAAGCACAGCACAATTGGCAATTCTGCCAACTATCACTTCAGAAATCACACTGACAACAACACTGACAACAACAACGATAACAACAACGATAACAACAACGATAACAACAACGATAACAACAACGATAACAACAACGATAACAACAACGATAACAACAACAATAACAACAACAATAACAGCAACAACAAGATGATTTATACATATATACATATATATATATATTGTATATATATATACACATATACATACACACCTCCCAAATAGATACATACATCCACACCTAAGTAATAGATACATACATACATACACACCTACCTACATAGATACATAGATAAATACATACATACATACATGGAGGCAGAACAAAGCCCATATTCAAACTCTTCCTTTACCATGTTGTTTCGGTTTGGCATGGAATATGGACCCGAGGGTGGAAACTGGCCAGGTAGAGCTGGTTGGACGTTGGACAGGTGGTAGCCAGTCGCCATGAGTCCACCATTAACTGGCCAGGAAGAGTCGCCATGTCGAATACCATCTGGAAAACAGACAAAAGCCACTGATTATAAAAACGTTCAGCTCAACTGGCATTTTCTTAGACTTTTTAAAAAAGGTGTTACATAAAATGCCCAGGCACACATATACCAGAAACCTGGTCGTCTTCTTCTTCCTCTTCCTCCTCTCCTTCCTCTTCCTCTTCTTCCTTGTCCTCCTCTTTTTCCTTCTCTTCCTTTTCCTCCTCTCCCTCTTCTTCCTCCACCTCTCCCTCTTTGTCCTCTTCTTCTTCTCATTCTCCTCCTCTTCCTCTCCTTCTTCCTCTTCTTCTTCCTCTTCTGTCTCTTCCCTTCTTCTTCCTCTCCCTCTCTTCTTCTTCTTCTCCTCCTCTTCCTCTTCTTCTCTTTCACCTCTTCTTCCTGCTCTCCCTTTTCCTCCTCCTCCTCTTCTTCTCCTTTTCCTCCTCTTCTTCTTCCTCTCCCTTTTCCTCCTCCTCTTCTTCTCCTTCTCCTCCTCTTCTTCCTCCTCCTTCTCTTCTGCTAAGTGTGGGCGTTTGTCTCCTGCTAATACAGGTTTCTTAATCACTTCAGTCGTGCACAACTTGGTAGCAAATGTAAACAAATCTCCAGAATCATCCGTTATAATTTTCGCATGATTTTCCCATCAGACCTACCGAAGGCATCAAACCAGTGGGGGTTAGGAAGGACGGACGGACGGACGGACGGACGGACGGACGGACGGACGGAGGACGGACGGACGGAGGACGGACGGACTGACGGACGGACGGACGGACGGAAGGAAGGAAGGAAGGAAGGAAGGAAGGAAGGAAGGAAGGAAGGAAGGAAGGAAGGAAGGAAGGAAGGAAGGAAGGAAGGAAGGACGGAAGGAAGGAAGGAAGGAAGGAAGGAAGGAAGGAAGGAAGGACGGACGGAAGGAAGGAAGGAACGAAGGAAGGAAGGAAGGAAGGAAGGAAGGAAGGAAGGAAGGAAGGGAGTCGAATACCTGGGTAAGGCTGGTAGTCGGCGTACATGTTCAGCTGGCCAGGAATCCGTGGAGAGGGAAAACGGTTTGGATCGTGGTGGAATTCCTCTGGACTCGGCGAATAGACCTAGACAAGCACATAAACACACAGCAATTGGCAAACATTGAGCACTGACTAACAGACGATAGATAATGGTAAGTAAAGTAAAGCATCCCATATGATCCCACAAGTGACATATAGGGGAGGCCCTCACCTCCTTTTCTTTAGGTCCTTGAGCCGCAATGGACGAATCCCATGGTCCTGGGCACAGGGCCAGTGCATCGCAGGACTTGCCGTTTACTTCCCTGCTTAATCCGGTACCAAATTCTACTGCTTGGCGACAGAGGCACGGTGTGTGCAAACAACTTGCCCTGTCTCATTACACGGAATCGAACCCGCAACCACATATCATTCACCAAACACATTACCAATGGAACACATGAAATTGTAACACATAGGAGAACGTAAAGTAATGTACAACAAAATGTAATGTTTATTGGTGTAATTCCTCCTCCTCCTCCAATCACTTCCGCCATCATCTTCTTCCTCTTCCATTCTATTTCTCCATTCTCTTCCTCCGCATCCTCCATCCTCTTCCTCATCTTCCCTAATCCTCTTCCATTTCCCTGTCTGTCTGTCCGTCTGGCCTCCATAATTCTTCTCTGCCTCTTTATTCCTTCCTCCCCCTCCTCATCCCCTCCTCCTCCTCCTCATTTCTAATCCCACTCCTTCCCCTCTGAACCTCTTCTCATTCTCCATCCTCTTTCTTTATCCTCCTCCTCCCCATCTTCCATCCTCCTCATCCATCCCCTTTCCTACGTCCTCCGCCTCCATCCTCCTTTCTCCATCCTCATCTACCTGGGGGATCCAAGCAACACTGGGCTTTGTTGCCAGATGTCGTTTATGATGTCAGTGGTGCCCCAGGAGGTGACCTATGACCCGGAAGCAACAAAGGTCAGGTCATGGCCTCAAGCCCATGCCGTAAAATGTGATGAAAGCGTCACTCCACATGCACGAACACACAGACAAACACAAGCACACAAACAAACTCCGCATAAGCGCGCACACACACACATACAGTTAGTGAAACTGAATCTGGGGTGGGAGATGAGTAGCCACGAAGAAACTAATCCAGGATCATGCATCATTATACATCATCATCACAATCATCGTCAACTTCCTCATCATCAAATATATCATCACCGTCATCATCATCATTATCATCCATCATCATAATCCATCAGCATCATAATCAACATCATAATCAACATCAACATCGTGACCATCATCATCATCATCACCACCACCACCAACACCATCATCGTCAACTAATATACCATAATCATCAAATTATCAGCATCAGCATCACAATCATCACTTATCATCACCAAATATATCGCCATCATCATCATTATCATCATCATCAAAGATATCATCATCACCATCAAGTCATCAGCAGCAGTTTTTGGCGCCAGCCATTTGGCAGCGATGCATGAGAATTCCTTTAAGCTGTTAATCAAACATCCAAAGATTTTCTCATATTTACTCCAATTCTTCTTAAGTCCTCACTTCTATTGTCTCTAGGCCACACATAGTTTACATTAACCGCCAACGACAAAGAAAACTTGGTCTCATGAGCTACGGGAAGCTCCCTAGGAAAGTAAGATAAGCAGAATCACAGAACATGAAAAGACACCATATCATCCAGGAAAGAAACTGCCAGAAATCTCCAACCATAACACCCACAAGCGCATCGCACATTCATTGTTTTTCATAATCCACTTGTATTGTGGAAATACAGACGTTCGTCCAATAAACACCCACTTCTCGCGGGCAGTGCAGCCCCAACATCTGTAAACATCACAGTTTTCTTACGAAAACGTTAACAGCCCCGCTCCATCTGCCAACGACGAACGAAGAATTCTTAACGCCGTAAAATAAACGCTTAATTACCGCGTGTTATCGGGTACACAGACATTACATCGTTGTTATCGGCGATGATAACTAACCGATAAAACTTTCCGGAGATAATTTGAGCCCCAGAAGAAAGAATTTTTACCTGTAGCGACAACATTGCAAAGCAAAGAGCGGGGAAAACTCAGTGATGACCTTCGGACTTGAAAGCGTTTCGTAGTAATCGGTTTATATGGATTTACTGATCGCTATTAAGATCAAAAGACTTAAAATCTCAAACGCCGCAGGTAACTCGACACCGGCTGTGTGGCCCACATTCTGAAAAGCGTTTTAAATTCAGTCGTAATCCCATGACGTATGGATGAGATAATTCAAACGATTCCGGATGGCTTCGGCTCTGACTCTCGAAGTTAAGGAAAGCGAGTCTGATTTTTTTAATCTCGTTAATTGAGGTAATTTTTAGTAGAAGAGTATTTTTAGTTGCAATGATCAAAAAGATAAAAAGATCTCGCATTTATTATTTTTTGAACATTCGTTGAGCTACTCAACCTTTGTCCATCAGCAAAGAGGAAATTGCTAAATATAGAACACTAGCAAAACAAACTATTAGATTCAAAAAGACATATATACAGACAAGCGTACAGGCAGACAAAAGAGAGACAGATACAGACAGACATACAGATAGAAAGCCACATAGACGAAACACAGACAGACAGACAGACAAAAAAACAGACACACAGACAGACACGCACAGACAGACAGACAAAAACACAGACAAAGACAGACAGACAGACAAAAACACAGACACACAGACAGACACGCACAGACAGACAGACAAAAAACAGACACACAGACAGACACGCACAGACAGACAGACAGACAAAAACACAGACACACAGACAGACACGCACAGACAGACAGACAAAAACACAGACAAAGACAGACAGACAGACAAAAACACAGACACACAGACAGACACGCACAGACAGACAGACAGACAGACAAAAACACAGACACAGACAGACAGACAGACAGACAAAAACAAAGACAGACAAACAGATAAAAATTCAGACTACAAACCTATATACAACTTCCTAACGTCACAATGACAGTCACTCTGACAAAAACAGAGAGACACAAACAGACACCGAAAAACATAGACAGATGCAAACAAACAGAGACATACAAAGAGAAAGATACACATATAAACATAAAATACACACAGACAAAACACAGAGACAAGAAGACAAAAAAGACACACAAAAACAGAAATACAGACACACCCTCACAAAACGACATCCTGTGAGAGAGAGAGGGACAGACAGACAGACAGAGGGACGGACAGACAGACAGAACAGACAGAGCAAGAGAGAGAGCAAGAAAGAGAGAGAGACAAAGAGAGGGAGAGAGACAGACAGCGAAAGAGAGAAGGATGGAGAGACAGAAAGACAGACAGAGGGACGGACAGACAGACAGAGCAAGAGAGAGAGAGAGCAAGAAACAGAGACAAAGAGGGAGAGAGACAGACAGAGAAAGAGAGAAGGAGGGAAACAGGGAGACAGACAGACAAAGACAGAGAGGGAGAGAGGGAACGAGTGAGAGAGAGAGAGGGGGAGAGACAGACAGAGAGAGGTCCGTTGTAGAGCCAATTACACGCCACTCCTTCCCAGAGACCTTCGAACTCTCACACAATAAGTCGACTAACTCCTGGACTCGACCTTCTCCCACTCCCACTCCGACTGCCCCGTTCCGCCAACTGACGTCCATCACACATCCAACGAATACGGCGCCCACAAACTCACAATTCTCCAGCCATAAAACCGACCAACGTAAAACCTCACAGTCCCCTCGGAAATTTAATGGCCACCCAGTCGGGCCGGACGGGTTTTATTAGCCACCCTCCGTCGCTGCCCCCCCCCCCCCCGGCGAAAGCACCGAGCAGAAAGAAGAGGAAGAAGAAGGAGACGATGCCGAAGAGGCCGGTATCTAGACACGCCTGTGCTTTACGATGGTTCAACCGGTGAGTTATGACCAGTATGGCAGAGCAGTTATAGATTCCAAAGTACGTCGGCATACTGACGAACATGCACTTGTACGATCACCTGCCCACCTCTGTCCGTCCGTCCGCCTGTCTCGAAATTGTACGAAGACCTACCTACCTACCTCTGTCTGTCTGTCCATCTGTCCGTCCGTCCGTCTGTCTGGAACTGTCTGTCTGGAACTGTCTGTCTGGAACTGTCTGTTTTTCTGTATGTCTCTGTCTGGAACTGTCTGTCTGTCTGGAACTTGTACGAAGACCTACCTACCTTTGTCTGTCTGTCTGTCTGTCCATCTGTCCGTCCGTCCGTCTCCAACTTGTACGAAGACCTACCTGTCTGTCTGTCTGTCCATCTGTCCGTCCGTCCGTCTGGAACTGTCTGTCTGGAACTGTCTGATTTTCTGTATGTCTCTGTCTGGAACTGTCTGTCTGAAACTTGTACGAAGACCTACCTACCTACCTCTGTCTGTCTGTCTGTCCATCTGTCCGTCCGTCCGTCTCCAACTTGTACGAAGACCTACCTGTCTGTCTGTCTGTCCATCTGTCCGTCCGTCCGTCTGGAACTGTCTGTCTGGAACTGTCTGATTTTCTGTATGTCTCTGTCTGGAACTGTCTGTCTGAAACTTGTACGAAGACCTACCTACCTACCTCTGTCTGTCTGTCTGTCCATCTGTCCGTCCGTCCGTCTCCAACTTGTACGAAGACCTACCTGTCTGTCTGTCTGTCCATCTGTCCGTCCGTCCGTCTGGAACTGTCTGTCTGGAACTGTCTGATTTTCTGTCTGTCTGGAACTGTCTGTCTGAAACTTGTACGCAGACCTACCTACCTCTGTCTGTATGTCTATCTGTCCGTCTGTCTTTCTGCCTTGTCTGTCTGGATCCACTTCCCATCCACCTCCTCCACCTCCTCCTCCTCCTCCTCCTCCTCCCTCCTCCTCCTCCTCCTCCTCCTCTGCAGCTCGATTTTTGTGCGCCATCGCTTGACGCCTTGTGCATTAGACACCCGCTCTATAGATGTCGCAAATTATAATTACACTTCCTCCTCCTCCTCCTCCTCTCCTCCTCCTCCTATTCTTCTCCTCCTCCTATTCTCCTCATTTCGTTCTTCTCCTCCCATTCTTCTCCTCCTATTCTCCTCATTTCGTTCTTCTCCTCCCATTACTCCTCATTTTCCTCCTCCTACTACTCTCCTATTCTACCTCATCCTTTTCCTCGTCCTCCTCTCCTTTCCTCCTCCTTCTCCTACTACTCCTCTTTCTCCTCTTCTTATTCTACCTCCTCCTCGTCGTCGTCGTCCTCTCCTTTTCCTCTTATTCTACCTCCTTTTATCCTCCTCCTCCTCCTCCTTTCTCCTCCCCCTGCAGCCCAGTGTGTTAGCCAGTGAGTTAATCGGCGTTCGGTTCGGCCGAGGTGCACATGGTTCCCACATTTCTCGCTCCGTTCATACAAGACCCACGTCCCGCATTTAATTAGGAGTAACACACGCCGAACTTACAGCGGAAATGGTCCCGAGAGGCCGAGCATGCATATTCATTAGGGAAATCTACGGCCTCCGTAAGCCAAACGGGAGAAACTCATGCATATTCATTATGTAAATCTACGGCATCCGTATTGCAACAGAGAGCTACGCAAGCATATTCATTACGAAAATCTAGGGCCTCCGTAAACCAGCGGGGAGCAACTCATGCATATTCATTATAAGAGTCAACGCCCTCCGTACGGCGGGGAGCAACTCATGCATATTCATTATAATAGTCTACAGTCTCCGTACGGCCTCTTTAACCCAGCGGGGAAGGGTAATACATGCATATTCATTATGAAAATCAAGGGTTAATAAGCTGGTTCCCTGCACTTTACCCTCGACGTGGCACTTTGGAGTTTACGAATACGACTCTTTAGCTCCTCCCCCGGAAGCAACGGGGCTCCGTAGCCTGGCTTGTTACCAAGGCACTTCGTAACAATTACCACGGAATGCACGCATTCGTCGTAGAAACCATTAACATGCAAATGGTTTTCTACAGCGACCGGATGGTGGCCTCGACTCTGTTCAGTATTCAGTGAATTTATCGGGGGAGATCCTTCACCACCGCTGCCCGTTTGAATGGGCGCCACATCATTTAAGCGGGAATTAGGCGTAGGAGTTGCGTGGTAGTCAAGTGGGTAGTGTGCTGGAACGTCAACCGAAAGATCGGAGGTTCAAATCCACGCCAGGGCAGGAATTTGTTTCGAGATTCTCCTTCACTTGCACACCTAGCCAACTCAGCTATACTGACTGTACACTCCCCTACCTTCCGCTAGCGCTTGAAGACCTACTTGTTCCCAGTGGTTCTGAGCCGTCGGGCCGGGGGCCCCTATGATGAGTATACCTTGAAGAGGCGCTTTATAATTTTTTAAAATTACGATTACTGTCAGTGGGAAGACCAGGCTGCCAGGGAGAGGGCTGGCCAACTGCCCCCGTATCCCGAATTTAAGAAACATGAAGCCATCGATAGCTTAAGAGTCTGTCCTTCTAGCCGAAGTTTGATGGTTTTGATGGTTTGTCAATATCAATGCGTCAATTTTTATCACGCAAAAATTGACGCATTGATATTGATATTGCCCGTTAACAGAATCAACATCAATGTTGTCACTTTTGAAGATGCAATCCCAACCACCACCAACCGTAGATGCCACGCTGTCTCTCTGCCTCACTTTTAGATCTTGACCTCGAAGCGAACCCTTTTGCCTATCGATTTTGTTCTGACTGAGCGACTGCGAATAAGCTGGTCCCGTGACGTGGTTTTCGTTTGGCGCTGTAGAAATCTCGGGATTACGACTGCGATTCATATCTATGCAAATTAATGGAAGCTGTTATATCAGAAAATTTTTAAGTGCATAAGTTAAATGAAACCTCAGAATTATTTTATCCACGATAGATATCAACGACTCTATCCCCTCTCAACACTTGGCTCTATGGCCTCAAATGATTGGCTGACCTGGATATTAACGACTATATCCCTCTCACACCATTCGGTTCTATGCCCTCAAATGATTGGCTGACCTAGATAGCAACGACTATATCCCTCTCACAGCACTCGGTTCTATGGCCTCAAATGATTGGCTGACCTAGATATCAACGACTATAGGGCCTATCCCCCTCACACCATTCGGTTCCATGGCCTTAAATGATTGGCTGAACTAGATATCAACGACTATATTCCTCTCACCATTCGGCTCTATGCCCTCAAATGATTGGCTGACCTAGATAGCAACGACTATAAGGCCTATCCCCCTCTCACGGCACTCGGCTCTATGGCCTCAAATGATTGGCTCACTCTTCACTCACTCATTAGCCATCAATCCAAACTAGTTCCTTTGCTCCAAATGATTAGCTAATTATCAAAACGCTCTTTCACTCAAATGTTTAGCAATTCCACTCGAAAAGATGGACTAGTTCTTTCTCTCTCGAAGTAAGTAAGTTAACAAGTACTGCATCTGTTAACACGCCATGCGTCCATCAGCTAGTTTTTGCGGAGCAGTTATGTTTATGTGAACGGCGCACAAGTACTTTCAGACTCTTGAAACTTTAGTATCTTTGGCCTAGCACGTGCTTCCGGAAACTGTTTGTTATGGTCGTTTTTCATTTGGACTTTTCTTTTTCCTTGTAAGTTTATAATATTCAAAGTCACGACAAGAAAAACACTTTGAAAAGGATATCTGTTTGACCTTCTGGATATCGACCTGATTGTGGCTTGGTTTTGGTGTGCCATCGGTTGATGCTTTGTGCATTAGACACTGGCGCATTAGAAGCTGCTAATTATTATTATTATTATCATGAGTACTTTGTCTAGTTTGCTAGTCGGGCGGGAGGCGTTTTTCCGATTCCCACTCTAGTACGAGTATGTCCAGTATAAGGGTGTCTATGGTTAGGGTTAGTGTTACGGTTAAGGTTAGGGTTAGTGTTAGTCTTAGGGTTAGGATAGATACAGTAGGAATGGGAAATACGCCACTAAACCCTATTCCTAACTCTCACGTTTACCACTGACATCCTCCTACAAGCGAGGGAAAAGGAAAGACGCGGACGGGAGAAAGAAAGCCCCGTATCAGAGTATTTTAAAAAACAGCAAAGAAACAGACAAATCTTTGTGCAACGTTCTGGACCCTACGGAGTTGTTCTGGAACTGCGATTTCGGGTAAAAATTCGAGCAATCTGACCTCACATCGTAATCGTAATCTCGAGATTTCTACAGCGTCCCAACGAAAGCCACAAGTCGCGGGAACCAGCTTATTCACAGGCGCTTAGTCAAGACCAAATCGACAGGCAAAATGGTTCGGTTCCAGGACTACAGCGACTCCATAAAGAAGCTTACGCAGAATACTAAGAAAACATTCCGAAAAAGACAAGGCAAAAACGGGACTGAAACGAAAATTTCATGCTACCGATTCTGACCCAGCGGCTCTTCACACGGAGAATATACAAACACTGTTCGAACTCGGTTTAAGTTGACACTAACTGTATAAATTATTAATTGATTAATTAGAAACTTCTAGAGCGCCGGTGTCTAATGCGCAAGGCATCAACCGATGGCGATCAAATTTAAGCCGCATTCTGGTCAATATCCAGAAGATCAGTCCACTCTAAGCCAGAGAGGCAGCTTACGGCTGAAGAGCCAACTGAAAAAGGTAAGTCTTAAGTCGAGAACGAAATGATACAAGAGACTGGGCATAACGCACTGATGCGGGAAGAGAATTTCAAATAAAGAAGTATAAATGAAATTATTTTCAAACAAGAACTGAAATCATTTTTAAAAACTCTAGTTAGAATTGTAACTTTTTATTTAAAAACTGTAATTGAAATCAGAACTGAAATTCAAGACACTGAACAGAAATAGAAGTAAAACGAAAACTATTTCCTAAAATATCACTGGGCCGCGATCAGCTTCTACTGTACGATAGAACCGCCAACTTTAGCCAAACGAAAGACACGCATCGATCGTTAGAGCGCAGCTTTGTGCGTCACGCCGCAATATTTGACTAACTCTGTCAACTAATAACCGTGCGACGAAGGGGGTCACAATTAGCAGCGCAAGTTCAAAGCAGTCGGATCGAAGGCACGAGTTAGTCAGACGCTTCGCTGACTGCGATTGATTTGCGGTTCCCGCAGTCAGTCAAGAAGTTAAACAGAATCTCAATCGATAGTCGTTTTTTTCAGAAGTGTGGGATGCAGAGAGCGATGTAGTGGGTACGGGTGGGTCTGACGAGTTTAAACGTCACAGATATGCATATGCACATACATACTACATACGTCACAGATCTGCATAAGTATATGCATACTACATACGTCACAGATCTGCATAAGTATATGCATACTACATACGTCACAGATATGCATATGTACATACATACTACATACGTCATAGATATGCATATGTACATACTACATACGTCATAGATATGCATAAGTACATACATACTACATACGTCATAGATCTGCATAAGTACATACATACTACATACGTCATAGATCTGCATAAGTACATACATACTACATACGTCATAGATATGCATATGCACATACATACTACATACGTCACAGATCTGCATAAGTATATGCATACTACATACGTCACAGATCTGCATAAGTATATGCATACTACATACGTCATAGATATGCATATGTACATACATACTACATACGTCATAGATATGCATATGTACATACTACATACGTCATAGATATGCATAAGTACATACATACTACATACGTCATAGATCTGCATAAGTACATACATACTACATACGTCATAGATCTGCATAAGTACATACATACTACATACGTCATAGATATGCATATGCACATACATACTACATACGTCACAGATCTGCATAAGTATATGCATACTACATACGTCACAGATCTGCATAAGTATATGCATACTACATACGTCACAGATATGCATATGTACATACATACTACATACGTCATAGATATGCATATGTACATACATACTACATACGTCATAGATATGCATATGTACATACTACATACGTCATAGATATGCATAAGTACATACATACTACATACGTCATAGATATGCATAAGTACATACATACTACATACGTCATAGATCTGCATAAGTACATACATACTACATACGTCACAGATCTGCATAAGTACATACATACTAAGAGAATTGGGGTCGCCTATAAAGGACGTCCTTAAAAATGACCTACTTTAAACCCCTCCCACCCCTTGTCCGCATTTGGCGACCCCTCTCTTTCCCCCTCTATAGACTAACCAGTTGATCTTGCAGGGCTAACTGTACTACGTCGTGGGGTACTCTGGGGTACACGCGCGCGCGCGTAATAATACGCAATCATACCCCCACAGCAGTCTAGCAGCCAATTATCATCATCAGTTGGGTGTTGAAAATCTCGTGTTTCATAAGCGAACAGTTCGTTACCTATCCCTACCTAGGGCCGGTGCCAGAGTAAGTGCGATAACTAATTAATAATAAATTAACTAAGTTAATATAACCTTCACACAGGAATGCACAGCCGAATGCTGCATCTTTAAGTTACTATCGTCGTTCATTATAATCATCTACGAATCATTATTACTTTTAAATAAAACAAAAATATGGCACTTAATAATTTTTAAATTTTCGTGTAATTCATTTATTAATAAATGGTGGCAAAACGGTAGCAATGTTTTAAAAAATATTTCTTTATGTAGCTTTTCTGCCGCCCCCAGAAATGTGCCGAATAGTTCGCCTAGAGGTTGAACCGGCCCTATCCCTGCCGACTTCAAACAAACCCCAAAGCAGGGCACGAGCTACTTCCTATTATTTGCTGTTTTATACCCATTTCCCGCTGTTTAGTTTTAACACATAAATCAACACACATAAGAAAGGATTTATTGGTCTCTTCGCGGGTTTTAAGGCCTTTATCCAGTTCTACGCAGGTCATCGATTTCACGGCCTGCGGCAAAATTTACCACAAACATTGAAGAAAGCGACGCATCTCTATTCGTCTCTTCTTTTAAAAACAAACATAATTTTAGAAACAGGGAAAAACTGTATGTGTGGGCGGGTTTGTGCGTGTGCATGTGTGTGCGTGTGGGTGGGGACATCCCTCTGTGTCTGTCTGTCGGTTTTTGTGGCTCTGTCTGGATGTCTTGCCTTGTCTGTAAGTCTCTCTGGTCTGTCTATCTGCCCGTCGTCTGTCTGTCTTGTCTGTGTGTACGCTAGTCTGTCTTGTCTGTTTGCCTGTCCATCTGCACGTCTGTCTGCCTGTCAGTCAGGCCTGTCTTGTCTGTTTACCTGTCTATCTGCCTGTCTGTCTGTCTGTCTACCAGCCTGCCTGTCTTGTCTATCTGCCCGTCTGTCTTGTCTATCTGCCCGTCTGTCTGTCTGTCTTGTCTATCTGCCCGTCTGTCTGTCTGTCTTGTCTATCTGCCCGTCTGTCTGTCTGTCTGCCCGTCTGTCTGTCTGCCCGTCTGTCTGTCTGCCTGTCTGTCTGTCTGTCTGTCTGTCTTCAATCTCGGCGCAGCACTGGTTGCATTTTCCCGTTGTTTCCAAAACACGGCGCTGCTAACAAGAACCCAATACCGACCGCTAACAAACAAACAAGCTAAGCCGACAGAAGCCGTCTTCTTACCGAACTGTTTTTCGACCTTTTCGAGTCCGGAGTGTATTTGCCGCCTCTGCCCCCTCCTCCGCCTCCCCCTCCTCCTCCTACAAAAGACAATTAAGAGGTTACTGAGTTCGTCACGGAAAATAATTGATCCTTCGAATCGGCCACACCTCTCACATCGTCTCTTCTCAGCCTCCAGTCTTCATTGCACCGACCTAATTAAAAATCGACCTAATTAAAAATCAACCTAATTAAAAATCGTCATTAGCGAAAGGTAATATGCTAAAGATAGAACAGTTTTCTATAGAAGGCGTAACAGTAAAGTAAGTACAGTGAGTAAGTAATGCGTTTGTTAACACATGCGTTTGTTTACTGGCCTCTACAGAAATTCCACACTTCCACAAAGGCATACACGTAACGGTAACTCCTAGTTTACATGGATCTGTATGACTCCTCGGAGGCAAAAGATAAAGGTAACTCCAAGTTTTACGCACCGGTATGAACTCCTCAGAGGCATAAAGATAAAGGTAACTCAAGTTTTTATGCACGTGTATAAGGTCCTCAGTGGCATACAAGTAAAGGTAACTTCTAGTTTACATGCACCTGTATAACTCCTCAGAGGCACACAGGTAAAGGTAACTTCTAGTTTATATGCACCTGTATGAATTCCTCAGAGGCATAAAGGTAAAGGTAACTCAAGTTTTTATGCACCTGTATAAGGTCCTCAGTGCCATACAAGTAAAGGTAACTTCTAGTTTACATGCACCTGTATAAACTCCTCAGAGGCACACAGGTAAAGGTAACTCCTAGTTTACAGGCACCTGTAAAAATTCTCAAAGGCATACAGGTAAAGGTAACTAGTTTACCTACATGCCTCTATAGAAACTCCTCACAAAGTAAAGGCACCTGTAACATTTGTTTCAAAGCCTCTATCAAGCTTTATCAGAAGTTTTGTCCAGGGCTGAGGTGCAAAACAAACGTCAACAATCCACAGATAAGACCCTGTTTGCTGTCCTTTTAAAAAGGTTTTTCACATTCTCTGATTTCATGCGAGATGAGTTGCACTGGCTTCCTATGAGTCAGCGCATTCACTATAGGGTCATCGTCTCTGTTTGGAACTCCTTGTTGGGTATTGCCCCCTCTCACTTGAGGGAGCTTTGCCTACCTGTCCGGTCCAATTTGGGGCGTGCTTCTCTTCGCTCCGCTGCTAGTTGTAATCTACTAGTACCTCGCACTCGCACCTCGACCATGCAGCGTCGTGCTTTCTCTGTTGCTGGCCCCACCCTCTGGAATGGACTTCCTGTTACTCTACGTCTTCTGCCCCGGGATTTTACTTCTATCTTCTATTCTTCTCTTAAGACTGTTCTCTTTCGCCGAGGTTGGTTTGGGAGCGCTTCTGAGTAGTTTTCTTGAAGGGGCGCTATATAAGTGTTCCGTATAAATAAATAAAATAAATGAAGCGGCCACCCCAAAGCAAAAATGGCGGATTTAGCTACAGGCGTGGTGGGGCGGTCCGCCCCAGTCCCTCCTAGTTATATGCAGCGCCCCTCTGACCAGACCCGTGCATGGTGGACTGCCAGAATATGGCGCCCCTCTGTAAATGCTCTTGCCCCTCCACGCAAGAAGTCTTGGAGCCGCTATTGCAAAGCGTTATGATAACGACGCTATAGAAGTCATCAGATTCGATTAGATCAGGTAAGATTAGATCAGGTAAGATTAGATACCTGTTAAGCTGTCATCAGTTGCGGGTCTCTTAACTGGATAATAAGTCGGAGAACGGAGTGATGGATTCAGTGGAGATGGTGAGATTGGAAGACTTCCAGCTATCATTCCCTGCAATCCAAGCCATACATGGTAATCCAGTCAAATCCTCATCTAATCATAATCTACTCAAAAGTGACTTTAATCTAACTGTCAAATCAGTCGACCCGTGCCTAATCAAATCCTGATCACCAATGAGTCAAAACTGACTAATAATTCAACTGAAATCAGTTGAGCCAAGTCACCACTGGAAATGCAAATTCTGACAATAATACTACTAATAATGGTGTCATAGGCGGTGATAATGATGATGGTGTTAGTGGCAGTGGTGATCTTGGTAGTAGTGCTGCTGGTGGTGATTATGACCGTGTTAGTGTGATGATGATGATGATGATGGTGGTGGTGATGATGGCTGTGATGATAATGGTGATGGTAGTGTTACCTGTAGTAGTTGTGGCGGTGACGATGATGATGATGATGATGACAGTGTTGGTTGTCGTGATAACGGTGTTGGTGGTCGTGATGAGGGTCCTGGTGTGGTAGTGGTGATGGTTATGACGGTGGTGGTGGTGATGATGATGGTGCTAACTGGTGGTAGCGGTAGTTCAGGTGGTAGTGACGATGATGGTGTCGGTGACGGTGCTGGTGGTAGTGACGATGGTGGTGCAGGTGATAAAGCAGGCAGTGTCGATGGTGCCGGTGGTAATGTGTGCGATGATAACGGAGGTGGTAAAGGCGGTGGCAGTGTTAGCAGCGGTGGTAGCGGAGATTAGCCGGACGAAGAAGAAGATGAAGAAGGCGCACTCCATTACAAGTGAAAGCATCAACGACGCCCATCTCAAGCGCTCAGCGGCGCAATCACTTGAGCGCCGCGGACACACGCCCTTTCCTCAGCCTCTTCCTCCTCCTCTTCCTCTGAACCAGCCTCCTCCCCTTCCTTCTTCTTCTCCTCTTCCTCTTACTCCTCCTCCTTCTTCTTCTCTTCCTCCTCCTCCTCTTCCTCCTCCTCCTCTGAACCAGCCTCCTCTTTCTCTTACTCCTCCTCCTCTGAACCATCCTCCTCCTCCTCCTCTTCTTCTTCCTCCTCCTCCTCTGAACCAGCCTCCTCCTCCTCTTTTTCCTCCTCCTCCTCTGAACCAGCCTCCTCCTCTTCCTCCTCCTCCTCACCACCCTCCTCCTCTTTCTCCTCTGGACTAGCCTCCTCCTCCTCTTTCTCTTCTTCCTCCTCTTCTTCTTCCTCCTCCTCTTCTTCCTCCTCCTCTTCTTCCTCCTCCTTTTCCTCCTCCTCCGAACCAACCACCGCTTAAGCAGCAGCTATCGAGGGCAGCACTTGGCAAAGCAACGTCGCTTACCTTCGAGTTCTGGCTGTGATAAGACGACGCCGACCTCGCGTAGACGCCTTCGCTCGGCTTGCCTGAAACCAATTTCAAACGCCCCTGACTTAAAACGACGTCCCTCTTTTTTCACATGTCGACAAATTACCACCAACCAAAAAACACCGTCGACCCATAAATATTGTGTTGTACAACATGGATACGATAAGCAAACTCACAAGTAAACACACGTAAACATATGCCTAAGTAAACAAGTAAGAAGAAGAATGAGGAGAGGAAGAGGAGGAAAAGGAGAAGAGCTGCTGAGGAAGCAGAGGAAGAAAAAGAGGAGGAGGAGGAGCAAGCAGAGGCAGACAAGGAAGAGAAGGAGAAGAAGGACGAGGAGGAGAAGGAGGAGAAGAAGGACGAGAAGAAGGACGAGGAGAAGGAGGAGAAGAAGGACGAGGAGAAGAAGGACGAGGAGAAGGAGAAGAAGGACGAGGAGAAGAAGGACGAGGAGGAGAAGGAGAAGAAGGACGAGGAGAAGAAGGACGAGGAGAAGGAGAAGGACGAGGAGAAGAAGGACGAGGAGGAGAAGGAGAAGAAGGACGAGGAGAAGAAGGACGAGGAGGAGAAGGAGGAGAAGAAGGACGAGGAGGAGAAGGAGGAGAAGAAGGAGAAGAAGGACGAGGAGGAGAAGGAGGAGAAGGACGAGGAGGAGAAGGAGGAGAAGAAGGAGAAGAAGGACGAGGAGGAGAAGGAGGAGAAGGACGAGGAGAAGAAGGACGAGGAGAAGAAGGACGAGGAGGAGAAGGAGAAGAAGGACGAGGAGAAGAAAGACGAGGAGAAGGAGGAGAAGAAGGACGAGGAGAAGAAGGACGAGGAGAAGAAGGAAGAGGAGAAGAAGGACGAGGAGAAGAAGGACGAGGAGAAGAAGGAGGAGAGCAATCCCTTAAGTCCAGTAAGCAGCCACAGATATTAAGACCGGCATGGGGGGGCAAGAGGCCAGTCCTCTCGCTCTCCACCTACAGCGTATGGTCAAAGTATTCATTTTATAGCCGAATTCACCAGGGGGCACGACTGAAGCGGAAATCGTGAAAAAATTTTCTGCTCTGGTAGACAGTTGAACCCTCCACCTCTCCTTCACTAGTCTAGCATGCTAACCACTAGACTATCTCATATAAACACACACGTCAACAAGAAAATAAACACATATGTAAACATACAAGTAAACAAACTGTAAACCGGAAACTCATTACAAGACTGCCTTTGGGAACTTTAGATTATGATCTCCCTCGAAGCGACCTTCAATTGATGCCTTGGGCATTCCGTTAGCAGCGCTATATAAGTCATCAGATTAGATTCGGGAACAACACTGAGAACCGTTTTACAACAAGGTCAGGTAACGACGAGGTTATTTTTCACATCTGATCTAATTTCGGGATCCAAGTGCCTGACCGTGGTATAACAGAATCCACGTCATAATGAAGTGCATCACAATGAATCTGAAGTGTACTATATTGTATGTTTTATTAGTCAATTCATACAGCAGTTTTTACAGAAACAACTGCTCAGAAGCAGGAGGAGCAGAGAAGGTAAGCAATCAAGTAAACACACTAAAATAGACAAGAAAACACACATGTAAACATAGACAAACATACACATAAAGACATTTAAATGTGCAATGACCATTTTACATGAAGGGAGGTTAGCACACGGGACTGGCAAAACACGAGGTCAAGGGTTCAAGATCTTTCGAGCTCCATTTGTACCTCATAGCAAAGTGAATACAGGACAAAATAATAATAATAATAATATAGCAATAATAATAATAATAGCAACAGCAATAATAATAATAATAATGATAGCAACAGCAATAATAATAATAATAGCAACAGCAATAATAATAATTATAAGCAATAATAATAATAATAATAGCAATAGCAATAATAATAATAATAATAATAATAATAGCATTAGCAATAATAA
The DNA here is from genome assembly GCA_964023275.1 of Norana najaformis. Taxonomy (NCBI): domain Eukaryota; kingdom Metazoa; phylum Annelida; class Clitellata; order Crassiclitellata; family Hormogastridae; genus Norana; species Norana najaformis. The sequence goes on from OZ029923.1 coordinate 1,436,419, forward strand.
TAATAATAGCAATAATAATAATAATAGCAATAGCAATAATAATAATAATAATAATAGCAATAATAATAGCAATAATAATAATAATAGCAATAGCAATAATAATAATAATAATAATAATTGCAATAATAATAATAATAATAATAGCAATAATAATAATAATAGCAATAATACTAATAATAATAGCAATAGCAATAATAATAGCAATAATAATAATAATAATAACAATAATAATAATAATAATAATTGCAATAATAATAATAATAATAATAATAATAATAGGAATAATAATAATAATAGCAATAATAATAATAATAGCAATAATAATAATAATAGCAATAATAATAATAATAGCAATAATAATAATAATAGCAATAATAATAGCAATAATAATAATAATAGCAATAGCAATAATAATAATAGCAATAGCAATAATAATAATAATAATAATAGCAATAATAATAATAATAGCAATAATAATAATAATAGCAATAATAATAATAATAGCAATAGCAATAATAATAATAGCAATAATAATAATAATATCAACAGCAATAACAATAACAACAACAATAATAATAACACAGGCAGTAAAAACTTGAATATAGATAGTGAAAACTTGTATCCAGTCAAGTAGATTAGGCCACAAGACTAAAACAGGGACTAACAGTTACTGTGCTGTGAAAACAAAGGACTATTAACACAGCAGACGGAGTAATGAACATAATAATAATAATGGCGATAATAACAATGAAGTACTTGTGACTAGTTTTTGCGGAAGCAACAGACAGCGTCAGATTTCGAAATCAACCGCCATCCCTCAAGCACCTGTCGTAGTAGCAGCTCAGAAGACAGACACTGTCCTACGGTCAAATGTGTTACGTGGACCAGATGAATTTCACTGTCTTGATGCACACATCATATGATAAACCTAGGTCAGCCGACACGCCGTATGGTTCACAAACATGGAGCATGAAAACTCTGACCTTCTAAACATCGTAGGCTAAATATGCCAGCCGCTGTTACAATACGCTATATTTCGCTTCGAAACAACATGAAAAGCGCCGCCCGCTTATGGGCGAAATTTGTGTGCTAGAAGAAAATAGTTGAGCGCGCTATCCTCAAAAGTCGCGCGCGCAGCTTACAGGCAACACTGCTCATGGCTGCCTCTTGGAGCTAGCCAAAGGAACTGCTCTTATTCTTCTGACTGACCTGAACTTTGAACTGCTCTTCTTCTGCTACCTGACCTGACCTCTGAACTGCTCTTCTTCTGCTACCTGACCTTTGAACTGCTCTTCTTCTGCTACCTGACCTTTGAACTGCTCTTCTTCTGCTAACTGACCTGACCTTTGAACTGCTCCTCTTCTGCTACCTGGCCTGACCTTTGAACTGCTCTTCTTCTGCTACATGACCTAACCTTTGAACTGCTCTTTTGACCTGACCTTTCCTAATCAAGCACACGCGATTCGCCATTTCATTATGACAAGGCAAACATCGATGACAGAGTTTGACACGACATCGAAAATCGCACAATTCCCTGCCACTCGTATGCCTCCACCGCTAAACTTTTAATCTTCTTCAAAGCCGGCCGGCCGACCACCAAAGTTGACAACGGTTTGCCCGGCGGTAAAGATCAATGGAAAACGCATCCTTCAAAGTAGGACGGAAAATCGAAAGCGCACAACGAAACAACGAAAGAAGATAATGCGGCGCGGCACACAAGGAATGCTCGTGCAGAAGCCAATTACGGCCCAGGCGAGATTTAATTAATCCATCGAAATCGGTTTATATCAGGCGAGGCGGATGGGAAAATCGATGGCGGGTAGACGGATTCAATCCACGGATTTCGTCCGGCAAAGACCTCAGCAGTAACCAACCGTCACTGCACTCGAAGAACCTTATTCCTTGTTATTCCATTCCTGCGTGGAAAGATCTAAAACACTCTTTCGTTGGTGGTAAAGCTGAAATGGAGCCTCCAAGATAATCAGCTGCATTGTCTAGACGGGTACTTTCGTGAAGACCTCTCTTAGACTGGTCATTCATGAGAATGTCACTCCGCAGAACACGTGCCTAAGTCACCTGTTCAAAGGTGATGCAGTACCAGCGACGGTTCAATCAGTTCAATGAACTGGTACCTCTGTTCAAAAGCGATCCAGTACCAGTGATGGTTCAACGAGTTCAATGAACCGGTACCTCTGTTCAAAAGCGATCCAGTACCAGTGATGGTTCAACGAGTTCAATGAACTGGTACCTCTGTTCAAAAGCGATCCAGTACCAGTGATGGTTCAACCAGTTCAATGAACCGGTACCTCTGTTCAAAAGCGATCCAGTACCAGTGATGGTTCAACCAGTTCAATTAGTAACTTCTATAGCGCCGGTGTCTAGAGCATAAGGCATCAATCAATGGCGCTCCAAATTTAAGCAGAAGTCAGGTCAATATCCAGAAAGTAAGTCCATTACAACAGAGAGACAGCCTACGGCGGATAAGCCAACTGAAAAAGGTAAGTTTTAAGTTGAGCAAGAAATGACACGGACTGTGCTTAATTCACAGATGCACGAAGAGAATTTATTTAATGCTCACATATACACACACACACATGCACGCACACGCACACATACACGCACACGTACACACACACACACATACACGCACACACACACAAACACACACATACACGCACACGTACACACACACACATACACACACACACCAAGATACGAACGAAGGAAAGAGACAGAACGGAAGTCCATGACTACGCTGAACAGACCGCATTAAACAAAGACAACGCGACTTGCACCAAATACGAGAACAGCCACAATTCTACTAAACAACCAAAGTAAATGGAGATCATTTGCTTCAAGGACTAATGGTGATAATGACGACATTAGGCTGCATTACACGTACACACATCTAAAGACAGAACAAGCGAGATGATTAAACCAAATCTAATGACTTCTATAGCGCCGTTATCATAATGCCCAAGGAATCAGTCAATGGTCGCTTAACCTTCTAAAGCAAACCTTCACGAACACACAACATCATCTTAAACCCAAGCACAAGACAGACCTCTCTCCAAAGACGAATAAAACAAAGCTTACCGATGACTGAAGGAGGCATGTCGCCCGCAGTGAACATGTTCATGACGTCATTAGAACCACCAAACGAATGACCGTCATACACCTGCAAAATGTAACACTCCTACCTACATAATGCTGTAATGTAAAGCAGTGTAATGTAATTGTAACTAAATTGTAACACTTTACACTGCCCTCTTAGTAGCTGTCATAGCAGATGCTCTTGAGCCCTAAATGATGTTCGATCAGATTCTTATCTGATCTTTGTTTGTCTTACCTTTCCTTAGCTGATAAGACCAAGAAAGACCAGATAAGAAAAGGTAACACCAACAAAGACCAGATAAGAAAAGGAAAGACCAACAAAGACCAGATAAGGAAAGGAAAGACCAACAAATACCAGATAAGGAAAGGTAAGACCAACAAATACCAGATAAGGAAAGGAAAGACCAACAAAGACTAGATAAGGAAAGGAAAGACCAACAAATACCAGATAAGGAAAGGTAAAGACCAACAAAGACCAGATAAGAAAAGGAAAGACCAACAAAGACCAGATAAGGAAAGGTAAGACCAACAAAGACCAGATAAGGAAAGGTAAGACCAAGAAAGACCAGCTAAGGAAAGCTAAGACCAAGAAAGATCAGATTCTTATCTGATCTTTGTTGGTCTTATCTTTCCTTAGCTGATAAGACCAAGAAAGACCAGATAAGGAAAGGCAACACCAACAAAGACCAGATAAGAAAAGGAAAGACCAACAAAGACCAGATAAGTAAAGGAAAGACCAACAAATACCAGATAAGGAAAGGTAAAGACCAACAAAGACCAGATAAGAAAAGGAAAGACCAACAAAGACCAGATAAGGAAAGGTAAGACCAACAAAGACCAGATAAGGAAAGGTAAGACCAACAAAGACCAGATAAGTAAAGGAAAGACCAACAAATACCAGATAAGGAAAGGTAAAGACCAACAAAGACCAGATAAGAAAAGGAAAGACCAACAAAGACCAGATAAGGAAAGGTAAGACCAACAAAGACCAGATAAAGAAAGGTAAGACCAACAAAGACCAGATAAGGAAAGGTAAGACCAACAAAGACCAGATAAGGAAAGGAAAGACCAACAAATACCAGATAAGGAAAGGTAAAGACCAACAAAGACCAGATAAGAAAAGGAAAGACCAACAAAGACCAGATAAGGAAAGGTAAGACCAACAAAGACCAGATAAGGAAAGGTAAGACCAAGAAAGACCAGCTAAGGAAAGCTAAGACCAAGAAAGATCAGATTCTTATCTGATCTTTGTTGGTCTTATCTTTCCTTAGCTGATAAGACCAAGAAAGACCAGATAAGGAAAGGCAACACCAACAAAGACCAGATAAGAAAAGGAAAGACCAACAAAGACCAGATAAGTAAAGGAAAGACCAACAAATACCAGATAAGGAAAGGTAAAGACCAACAAAGACCAGATAAGAAAAGGAAAGACCAACAAAGACCAGATAAGGAAAGGTAAGACCAACAAAGACCAGATAAGGAAAGGTAAGACCAACAAAGACCAGATAAGTAAAGGAAAGACCAACAAATACCAGATAAGGAAAGGTAAAGACCAACAAAGACCAGATAAGAAAAGGAAAGACCAACAAAGACCAGATAAGGAAAGGTAAGACCAACAAAGACCAGATAAAGAAAGGTAAGACCAACAAAGACCAGATAAGGAAAGGTAAGACCAACAAAGACCAGATAAGGAAAGGAAAGACCAACAAATACCAGATAAGGAAAGGAAAGACCAACAAAGACCAGATAAAGAAAGGCAAAATTAGCTAATAACCCTTTGAGTTGAAGGGGAAAAACAACGCACTCACCTTGTTGTCAAAGGCCCCAGGTTGTCCAACAACATTCCCTCTCCATCCGCTGTCAGTATCATCCAGGCCTGTGGGGAAATAAACAACCCTGGTAAACAATCAATGACCCAGGTAAACAATGACCCAGGTAAACAATGACCCAGGTAAACAATGACCCAGGTAAACAATGACCCAGATAAGCAGGTAAGGCAATGACAAAAAACAGGCCAGCTAAACAATGAGTAAGGTAAACAATGACTTCAGTAAACAGTGACAAAGGTAAACAATGACCCAAGTAAACAGGTACGGCAGTGAGCAATGTAAAACACAGGCCAGGCATACAATGAGCCAGGTAAATAGAGTCAGATAATGTGCCAGGTACACAATGACAGAGGTAAACAATAAACCAGGTAAAACATCCAGGTAAACAATGACCCCCGTAAACAATGACAGCGGTAAACAGGTGAAGCAATTAGCAAGGTAAAAAACAAGCCAGGTATATAATGAGCCAGGTAAACACAAGTTACACCCCAGAGCCTGTCTTCCAGTATTCTGGGTCTTAAGATCTCAACTGATTCTGTCCAAAGCTGTCACTTTGAAATGGAGTTTTACTAAAAAGCTGTCATCAATTGAAGCCTTGAAATGGAGTTTTACTAAAAAGCTGTCATCAATTGAAGCTTTGAAATGGAGTTTTACTAAAAAGCTGTCATCAATTGAAGCCTTGAAATGGAGTTTTACTAAAAAGCTGTCATCAATTGAAGCCTTGGAATGGAGTTTTACTAAAAAGCTGTCATCAACTGAAGCCTTGAAATGGAGTTTTACTAAAAAGCTGTCATCAATTGAAGCCTTGAAATGGAGTTTTACTAAAAAGCTGTCATCAACTGAAGCCTTGAAATGGAGTTTTACTAAAAAGCTGTCATCAATTGAAGCCTTGAAATGGAGTTTTACTAAAAAGCTGTCATCAATTGAAGCCTTGAAATGGAGTTCTACTAAAAAGCTGTCATCAATTGAAGCCTTGAAATGGAGTTTTACTAAAAAGCTGTCATCAACTGAAGCCTTGAAATGGAGTTTTACTAAAAAGCTGTCATCAACTGAAGCCTTGAAATGGAGTTTTACTAAAAAGCTGTCATCAACTGAAGCCTTGAAATGGAGTTTTACTAAAAAGCTGTATCAATTGAAGCCTTGTGCAGCATGATATATCTGCATTACAGAAGTTACCAAATTAGATTAGGTTAAGATAAACAATAGCCATGCAAACAAGAAGAGTATGTGTCTATTTGTGTGTGTGTGTGTGTGTGGGTGTTTGTGTGTGCGTGTTTGTGTGATTGCGTGTGTGTATGTGTGTGTGTTTCCACTTGTCTGTGTGCATGTGTGTGTGTATGCCAACAAATACCACCAAGAAATACAAAGAGTGACACGGCAGAAATTAAAAATCCGAGGTTTATAATATCAGTCGAGTATTCAGACATCAAAAAGAGCAGCCACGAAAACACTGACAAAACCCCAAGGATAAAAAATTCAGAAGGCACGAATAAATCTTTCGATGAAACAGGAACAAAAGCGTTGATAAGCGCGCATAAAAATATTGATAAGGCATAAAAAGGTTGATGAAAAAAGTAAAAAAATGTTGATAAGGCGTGAAGTAAAGTTCTCAACGAGAGAGGAGAAGGACGAAGATCAATGGTCAGGATCATTCAAATGAAAGCTGAGGAATATTTGTGTGATGACTGTTGTGACATTTAACACCAAAAGAAAATACAACAATATTCAATATCATACAAACACTTCTATAACACACTAGAAAACAATGGGAATGAAACAATCTAGCTGACTGGCTGACCAGAGAGATGGTTGGCTGGCTAGCTAGCTAGATGGCTGTCTTGCAGGCTGGCTAGCTAGGTGGCTAGCTGGCTTGTTGATTGGCTAAGTTGCCAGCTGATTGTCTCACTAGATAGCTAACTGGCTAGCTGGTTATTTTGTTGGTTGGCTAACTGGCTAGCTGAATGTCTCACTGCTTGACTAACTGGCCAGATGGCTTTCTCACTGGCTGGCTGGATGTCTCACTGTTTGGCTAACTAGTAAGCTGGCTGGCTGGCTTCACGACTTACCACTGTCATAAGGAACAAACAATACAACTAGTTGGCAGCCACACAGTTGACTGACTGACTGACTGACCGAGACAGACAGAGAGACAGACAGAGAGACAGACAGAGAGATACACAGAGACACACACAGAGACACACAGAGAGACACACAGAGAGACACACAGAGAGCCTGCCTGCCTGGCTGCCTGCCTGGCACATATCCTGATCAATGAATGAAAGTACAGACTGAGAGAATGCTATTCTGCACAACAGCAGAACACAAGGATCCTGTTTTCAACCAAAAGTACCTGGAACCGTCTTGTATCCTGTATATCCACCGCCGACGTCCAAGCCGTTGGGTCCGTTGCGCAAATCGCCTCCAGGTGGAACAGGCGGAGAAAACATCTACGAAACAGATTATCAGAAAAATAAGATCAATCGAAAACAAGTACAGCTGAATATAATCGGACATTTCTTTATTTAGTCAACTAAGCTAAAATAAACCGAGTACACTGGAAGTATGCTGAAATAAACGAGTACACTGAAAGTACACTAAAATAAACGAGTACACTGAAAGTACACTGAAATAAACGAGTACACTGAAAGTACACTGAAATAAACGAGTACACTGAAAGCACACTTAAATAAATGAGTACACTGGAATTACACTGAAATAAACAAGTACACTGAAAGCACACTTAAATAAACGAGTACACTGAAAGTACACTAAAATAAACGAGTACACTGAAAGTACACTAAAATAATCGAGTATGCTGAAAGTACACTGAAATCAACGAGTACACTGATGGTACACTAAAATAAACGAGTACACTGAAAGTACACTGAAATAAACGAGTACACTGAAAGTACACTGAAATAAACGAGTACACTGAAAGCACACTTAAATAAATGAGTACACTGGAATTACACTGAAATAAACAAGTACACTGAAAGCACACTTAAATAAACGAGTACACTGAAAGTACACTAAAATAAACGAGTACACTGAAAGTACACTAAAATAATCGAGTATGCTGAAAGTACACTGAAATCAACGAGTACACTGATGGTACACTAAAATAAACGAGTACACTGAAAGTACACTGAAATAAACGAGTACACTGAAAGTACACTGAAATAAACGAGTACACTGGAAGTACATTGAAATAAACGAGTACACTTAAAGTACACTAAAATAAACAGGTACACTTAAAGTACACTAAAATAAACGAGTATACTGAAAACACTTAAATAAACGAATACACTGGAAGTACACTGAAATCAACGAGTACACTGATGGTACACAAAAATAAACGAGTATGCTGAAAGTACACTGATATCAACGAGTACACTGATGGTACACAAAAATAAACGAGTATGCTGAAAGTACACTGAAATCAACGAGTACACTGATGGTACACTAAAATAAACGAGTACACGGTCGGTGGGAAGATCAGGTGGCAAGAAAGAGGACTGGTCATATGCCCTTAGATGACAAGGCTGAGAAAATGAAGTGACTAGCACCTTTTTATACCCAAGGCTGCCTCTTAGTAAGTAAGTAAGTTCACTGCTCCAAAAACAGAATAAAGCATTGCAAATGTCAATAACAAAATCACTTATTTGAATGCAAAGGTCTATCCGAAAGGGGCCAAGGTCCTGCTAATTTTTTTACAGCCTATAACACTATCACAGGGTTAGCTTAAAGGACTCCTCCTCCCTCCTCCTTCTCCTCCTCCTCCTTCTCCTTCTCCTCCTCCTTCTCCTCCTCCTTCTCCTCCTCCTTCTCCTCCTCCTCCTCTTTGTTCTCATTTAAATTCTGTCATTCTCAGCTGGTCTAGAGGGAAACCCCTAGTTACACTGGGCTTACCAGAGTCAAAGGAGGTAGTTTCAGAATGGGCTGAGGTTCTAGAAACTGCACTGAAGGATAAGTGGCATCCAACTTGAAACGTAAAGTAAAATCAGGAGAAAAGTAAAATGGAAAAGAAGAGGCAGACATAATAAGGAAGACCCAGTGTTTGTTTTATAACTGGAGTCTTGTACAATTCTTTAGAACATAGTTAATCTGACAGCTGACCAAAAAAAACAGATAATTTCTTTGCACTCAATTGCTGGCATCAATGACAATGATGATCATAATTATGATGATGACGATGATGATGACAACGATGACGATGATGATTGTATTTATGATGATGAAGATCGCATTTATGACGATGAAGACGACAATGGGGTGGTGGTGATGATGATGATTGTATTTACGATGATGATGACTGCGGCGGTGGTCACGATGATGTAGAATCGTAATCGATAAATAATAATCATGATAAATTAATTAAACTAATGAAGTAATTAGTAGCAGGAATCACAGACAGGGATACTAACAGCGCTGAAGTCAAGTAGATCGCTGAGTTCTTTATCTGGAGTGCTGTTCATCATCGCTAACACTCTTCAACAACACCTACAACATACAATGCTATGCAATACATCAAGAGCATAATCATTTCTGCAGCACCTCTATATTCATTTATATAGCACCTTTAAGTGTTGACGTCTGCATGCGATTGCCAACACTCTTCAACACCTATGATGTAAGGAACTTTGCGACGTGATGTAATGTAACATTAGGAATGTAGTTATTTGTATAGCGCCTTTTGCGAACCTATTGATAGTAAGTACTTAATGGAGAAGAAAAGGTATGCACTTTGTTGCTCTACAGAAAGTAGTATCTGATAACGGCAGAAGCATAAAGGTAAAGGTAACACACTCATTTACATGCCTCTATAGAAGCTCCCCAGAACTGTCATCCCGAGGTCAACGGTCAAATTCAGCTGAGGCACACATAAGACGACAGCAATTCATGAACAGGGCACCTCTTTTAAACTCCCACCTCGCATCAGTACTTATTTACCAGCCCCAAAAGGATGGAGGACTGAGTTGGCACCTGGAACTGTGGTATTTCAGTCAGTCACCATTCAAAGTGCTAACCAGGCTCAACACAGCTTAACTTAACAACAGCACCAACAACAGCTTTCAGTGCGGCTTTCACAGTACCAAGAGAAAAGCCGTTTCATTCTGGACCACAGTTTCAACCATTTATGGGTCATATCAGTGTCTGTGCATATTAGACATGACTTTCAACAGCAAGCACTTTCATTTCGCAGAATTTTAACAATTAGGATGTAACTTCGCTGGATAATTATTACATTAATTATTATGATTCTGTCTCCAATGATCTAGTGACCGAGCATGTCTTAAACATTTTACAGGCAGATAAAGAACAGCAGTTGTTTGAGCCACTCCTATGACGCAAGTATGGGTGGGAGGTGTTGTTGACTTCAATTTCTCAGACTCGGCACATCAGGTTTCCTTTAAGGTAACCACAAAGAGCCAGCCAAGGGTATGAAGTGTTGGCGACTTCATTTGCTCAGCCTCAGCATACGAGACTGGATGGCCAGTCCTCTCCCTAGCTGTCTTATCTTCCCGCCAACAGCGTGTGGTCTGTGTACTGGTTCCATAGGTGGGGCAAACAAAACAGAAGTCTTGATCTATCTTTCAGCTCTGGTCGCAATTTGAACTCCCGACCTCTAGCGAGCAAATCACTAGACTATTGTGCTAACCACTAGACTGTCATGCTAACCACCAGACTATTGTGCTAACCACTAGACTATCATGCTAACCATTAGACTATGGTGATAACCACTAGACTATCACGCTAACCACTAGACTATTGTGCTAACCACTAGACTATCATGCTAACCACCAGACTATCGTGCTAGCCACTAGACTATTGTGCTAACCACTAGACTATCATGCTAACCATTAGACTATTGTGCTAACCACTAGACTATTGTGCTAACCACTAGACTATCATGCTAACCACTAGACTATTGTGCTAACCATTAGACTATCATGCCAACCACTAGACTATTGTGCTAAACAATAGACTATCGTGCCAACCACTAGGGCATTACGCAACAAGGCCATGATTGAAACAATAAAAGTGTAAACGGTGAAGAAAGTCAGGCTGTTGGGAAAGTGACGAAAGGCCGGAAACGCAATACGGTGCATAGGTTTCTAAACACGACAGGCAAGAGTTCCGTTCCGAGCAGGTAAGACAAGCGAGCAGGTAGACAGAAGATAAACGACCAGTTCCAAACAGTGCCGAAACTCTAGACTGCTAGTTGGAGTGCCTGCTGATAACAAAAGGTGGAAGTTTATATGGCCTTGCACAGCGTCTACTACCGGGCGAGCACTTGCTCTCGCCAGGCGGCTGATGGAGATGATTGGCAGTTGAGAATGGCTAGCAGGTTATCGGCGTTGTTCGAACCTAGAAGCTATCGAGAAACAACGAGTCTTAGAAGAAGGTGCGAAAATCTCTCTGTCTGTGGGAGAAAAGCCTGTAACACAGAGAATCCTGGGCCCTGAACTCGAGCAGTTGTCTGTGCAACACCACAATTGGTACATTTTTAACAAGATGATGCAAAAAGTTTGTGTACCTAAAACTGATCAGAGCTATGCATGTATGTAAGTATGTATCTATGTATGCATGTATGTATGTAAGTATGTATGTATATATGCCAGCAACTGTCTGTGTTACCCCACTTGGCAAATTTTTAACAAGAAAATGCAAAAAGTTTTGTACTAAAAACTGATTAGAGATATGTATGTATGTATGCATGTATGTATGTATGTACGTATATATGTATGTATGTATTTAAGTATGTATGTACATAAGTACATATGTATGTATGAATGTATTCATGTATGTACACATTTAGGTATTGATGTAGCATTGACAATCAATGAAAACTGAAGTTTCTAGACCAAGGATTCTGAAACTATGTCAACAGTCAACCATGGATGGAAGTTCGCTTGTCAGGCTCTACATGTCTGCGTGGGACTGCTAGCAGAGAGCTTTTCCAGCCACCGGAGCATCACACACATACAGCCAAACATTCTTTCAAAACTCTAACACTGTTCAGGCAAGAAATTCTTGCAAGGTTCTGGAAATGTACTACAAAAATGTTCACAAACACACATTCAAAGTGCGAAAACCTAACGTCATTTGAAGATCTAACCTGGACTCCGGTTTTACAACACTATATACACAATACTTACAAAAAGATATTCATATAGGCGCTAAATAAATCTTATATTACATTACACTATAGTTGTATGTTACTGTGTTCTTCAGTAGGTGATTTCTCAGTTGATACCCTGAAACGCTGCTCTCTGACTTAACGTATAATTTCTTAGAAAAAATCAAAATGTTGCCCGTCGCTACTCAGAACCAACTTCCCACACGTTTGAAGAAAAAAGGGCTAACTTCAGCTAACCTAGAAGCGAACATTGCTGTGCTAGTAACTTCATTTTTCTTAGCCTTGGCATATCAGGTAGGTGGCCAGTCTTCTCTCTCTCTGCCTGACCTTTGCACTGAGGCAGTAATCGACTTAATTTTCTTGGCCTCAGCACATGAGGATTCCTTTAAACTAACAGTCCATGTATTCATTATAGTCGAGTTGGCTAGAGGGCACAAGAGAAGCAGAAATGTTAAAACATCTTTCTGCCTTAATGGGGAGTTGAACTCTTATCTCTCAGCAGCCAGTCCAGCAGCTTAACCACTAGACTATCATGTACCCTCTCTCACATTAACGACAACGTAATATAAATGAATTACATTATATTGTAAAGTAATCTGTCATCTATTACACTCCTGTACAGTAGCTGTCCTCAGATACAATGTCTGTGGTTTGACAGATCTTTTCGCTGAAGCAGTAAACAAAGTGCTAATAGCGATGATGAGTTTTCTGTCCAAAGGCAGGTCCATTGGCTTTTTCAGCCACCCGGGGATGAGATGAGCGAGGTGGTTTCCTGTTGCCTTCCTCACAGACAACTGTGGGTGAGCTACTTGTCCAAGGTCGCTATGCAGTGGCTTGAGGCAGAATCGAACCCGCAAACCTCCCATTTACGAGGCACAGACCAAACCACTACACCACCATGCCCCGTTATAGTAGAAATCCCAAAAATAAATTTTTTAGACACAGCATATCTTACAATAATTCTTCACTAGCACCCCATAAGTTGATTTCACTGACCACATACCACCGGTTGGAAGATCTGGCAGTGAGAGACAGAATTGGCCATCAACCCTCATCTGCCAAGACTAAGAAAATGAAGTCGCAAACCATTTACACTCATGGCTGCCTCTCAAGGTTAAGGGAACTCCCACAAGCCATGCACAAGAAAATCACATTGCTAGTTACACTTCACGCCCATGGCTTCCTCTCTGGCTTAGCAAAGGGGACTGACCTGTTTCACTAGTGCCTTCTTGCAAACACTGCTTCAAAATGAGTACATCAGCCACACAGTGTCAACAGGAAGCTCGCATGGCAAGGGTGAGAACGGCCCAACCGCCATCATACACCGAGACAAAGAAAATGAAGTTGCAAAGCTTTCCACCCAAAACTGCCTCTCAAGAATGGCTTACACAACCCTTACGAGCCAAGAGTAAGAAAATCACGTTCCTAGTTACACTTCACACCCATGATCGCCTCTCTCGGTTAGCACAAGGGAATTTTCTTCTTCCTAACATAAATAAAAACTAATCAGTGAATTCCTAAGTGAGCATGAAGTGCAAGAACTTGAACCCTGGGCATAGGGTAAGAGGCAAAAAAGCACAAACCATAAACCACCCTAGCCTGTTAGCATCAGTGGTGCAACTGTGAACATACAAGGCCCAAAAGTAGCAGAGGCCAGGGTTAAATCTGCAAAAGAGGGACCCCACTCAAACACTGACACAGTACCAGAAGTTCTGATCCAGTAAATCCTGCAGCTAAAGAAATCTGAAGTTATCCGACAGACCGATGAGCTTGTTAAACTACGGGTCTGACTTTCAGAGTTAGAGGAAAACTTCCCCCTAACTGGCTCAGACGATCACCATTGGAGTGCACTTTCCCCCTTGATTTCGCCCCTACCCTTTTGGTCTTCTGCCCCAGTGCATCCTGCCACAGTCCCACCCTGGTTAGACTAAATACAACGGCTGTAGACCCAAGACCCATCCCAACCACCCTACATCATTTTCATTTCGTGGAAATTCTAGAATCGCCCTTTATAATTTTACAGGGAAGCCCACTCAATATTCCTCTTCACATCATCATCGTCATCATCGTCGTCGTCGTCATCAGCAACAGCAGCAACATCATCATCATCAACTGTCAAAACGGTCAACGACTTACCGATAACAGATGCTACTCATTAGCGCAAATTCTAAGCCAAACCAGCAAACCTGCCGTCAGGATCTTTGCACAAACTAACAAAATGCGCTAAATAAACGACAAGAAATCTCCAAACTGACGCACAACCACACTATGACTACACACGAACGATGGAAGACCCAGGCGACCGTGGATGCTGCGCAAGAGGCAGGGTATTCATAATTAGCTCTGCTTTCCAGGCGATGCAACAACCATACAAGGCATCCGTGTACACACAGTACCCATCACTGTACGCTTTTAAGCCGAGAATACAACCCTAAGTGTACGTAGATACACACGGATTCTGAAACGCCGTATTTATAATTAGGACCGTGAGCGTTTCGATGGGGTAGAATGATGCTGGATCTTGTATACAGTCGGGTCCGTTAGTAAAACACGCCAAGCCTCACCCTCTGATCGCCGGTTATCCACGATGAACGGATGGAGGAAATCGATTAATCCAGACCCTACAGAGTGCACGCAAAACGGCGCAGCATAAGATCCACGAAATTCGACATCTAAAATAATAATGTTCGCAACACCTTCTCTCCCGTCGTCCCTCGTCGTTAACAGTCCTTCTCCTTTGTTGCCCCAGTTCACCGCACAGTCTGACTGTCTCACTCCGCCTTTGCATTCACAACTCGTCCAGATCGACGCCGAGCTACGCCAAAATACACATTTTCGAGGCAAAACAATACGAAAATTAAGCCGATAATTTTTTATTTAAAGAAAATGCGACGTTTTTGTTGATTATAAGCAAAAGCTAACGGACTATATTTACAGGTGCGCCACGTTTTCCGATGAATATATGTCACAGAGGGTTTCATCGCCGCCGCTCCCGCTGGGTGAAGGAAGGAGAGAGCGAAAGAAACAGATGCAGAGGAAGATAGAGGTAGAGAGGCAAACACAGATTAGAGAACACAGAAGTATGAGAGAAGATACCGAGAAAGACCGATACAAATATACACAGGAATAGGCAAACAGAGTGGGAAAGAAAGTGGAGAAAAGCAGATATAAGGTAGACTATAAACCAAGAGTCTAGGGTACACGGGGACCTTAAATGACATGGGGCCCATTCAAACAGGCAGCGATGGAGAAGAATGGTAATCGTAATCGTAATCTTGAGATTTCTAAAGCGCCCAAAGAAAAAGCTAAGTCGCGGAGACCAGCTTTCTAACAGGCGCTCAGTCAAAACAAAATCGATCGGCAGAAAGGGTTCGGTTCCAGTTCAAGATCCAAGAGTCAGGCAGCAGGCAGTCAGACGGCTACGGTGGGTAGTGTTTGGAATCGGATCTGAAAGATAGATAGAGGGGGAGAAGAGAAATCAGGAAAGGAACTGCGAAACAGGAGTGTTTTCAATTTTGAGTGGAAGACCAGCGCAGAGATTGCAATGGAACCGAACCCTTTTGCCCATCGATTTTGTTTGACTGAGCGCTTGTGAATGAGCTGGTCCCCGTGATGTGGCTTTCGTTGGGCGCTTTATAAATCTCAAGATTACGATTACGATTGTAACGCGGAGAGTACGGGTTCGAGCCTTCTCTGAGACGGTTACCTTGATGCTTATCCTTCAGACCTTTACTCACATTTTTTTCTTCACTCACATTAGATAGTGGCGCTTAATAAATGCAGCAATAATAAAAAATAACTGTAATCGTAATCGTAATTCCGAGATTTCTACAGCGCCCAACGAAAGCCACGTCACGGGGACCAGCTTATGCAAAGGCGCTCAGTCAAAACAAAATTGTCCAGATGGACAAATTGCCCAGGCATGATGGACAAGTTTCAGTTGCCAGGAGATCGGGAGAGAAGGGAATAGAGGAACCTGGTCTTGCGATGGTCTAGTGGTTAGCGTGCTGGTTTGCCAAACCTGAGGATGAGGATTCAAATCCTTTCCTTCGTTTCAAAATTACAGCTCCGCTTGCGCCCCCTGCCGAACTCAGCTGTAAAATGAGTAGGTCGAAAGAGATTCTTGGCCACATATCCGAGGCTAAGAAACTGCAGTCGATGAAAGTGAAGTTTCATTTCATGTGAAAATAATTTGAGCTTAACTACGGCAAAGTATGGAGAAAACCAGTAAATGGCCATATCTTTTTATTATTATCATTGTATCTGTACAGGATGTCCACGGTGCCGTTACGGGAATATGTATTTATGTATAATAATAATAAGACAATTTATATAGCGCCGTAGCGCAGCCGAGGCCGAAGAAAAGGGCGCTGTACATAGGTTAAAAAACAAAAATCAACCACAGTCATAAGATATCTTTAAGAGATGTGTCTTGCGTCGTGACTTGAATGTGTCCAGGGATGGGCGTTCGTCACATTCTCAGGAAGACTGTTCCACGCAAAGGCTCCGGCGACAGTGAAGGAACGTTCGCCGAACTTCGTGAAAGACCGCGGGACTGTATGTATGTGTGTGTGTATGTATGTATGTACGTATCTGGTTTTTTATATATTTCGCCTTTTTGGAATCCTTCAAAGGCGCCAAAACATAGCTAACAGCTCTACACTCCTAAATGTAATGAATGTCTGACAAAAGTATGACTAGGTCCGTCCGTCCGTCCGTCCGTCCGTCCGTCCGTCCGTCCGTCCGTCCGTCCGTCCGTCCGTCCGTCCGTCCGTCCGTCCGTCCGTCCGTCCGTCCGTCCGTCCGTCCGTCCGTCGACTAAGCGGAGCTAGTGTTACTGGGAGCTTTGCTAGTCCCTTTACAGCATAGCAAATACGGCAAAGGCTTGTTTGCACTCAACTATTTGCTGGCATACAGTTCGGCAGTAAACAAAGCGTGCAGTAGCATGAATTATGTAACTTGTTCAATGCATAGCCGATTCAAATTATGCTAATATAGACTCTATAGGAAGTTGTTGCGCAATCTTAGCTTTGGTTCTCGCCTTATATGGCAACATCAAGGCCTAACTATATTTTGGCCTTTATACCGACGTGTGCCCTAGTAATTATTACGCCACTACATGCCATGATATCGTCTCAATACGCCTTATCTTCGCTATAAATTACGTTTACACGATTCGTGTGATAGAACTCGTTGTCTTGAAGCCGAAGGTAGGCTCTCAGCGGACATTCTAAGCCTTCAGGCTATGTTGGTGGAGGCTGTGGTGGCCTACCAAGAATCCCAAGGCCTACACGTGTGAGCCTAAGACACAATGTCTTTGTCGTCGTAGGCTAAGAAGTCCGTCCAATCAGCTACCGTTAAACACGTCTCAGGCCTACGCACATATCTTGACCTATGCTAATAAGAAGCGTGTTAAAATCCGTCCCCGCTTGAAGTTAAAATGGGGCAGGTATGCTATTCACGCAAATACATTCATACATGTATACATGTCAGCTGCACACACAAGCATTCCCTGCATAAATAATTATTATAAACACCCAGGCCCACCTCGAAGATCGGCTTTAACTGATGCAGGCTCCGTCTAAGTAGGCTAGAAACACTGGTGGCCGATCGAAATTAAACCGCAGCAGAGTATAAAATTTCCAATACAGTTGGCTCTCGATATCCACGATTTTGTATCGAGCTTTTGAACAGCGGAGTCGGGAGATATTCTTCAGCCGACGAATCGAACGTGGTAAAATATCGTAACTCGGGATGCTGTCTTTTTATGTGGTAGTAGAATAACAGGTGGTAAAGGGGTGTATGACTCCAATAGGAAACACAATCCGTCGTAGCCGTCTGACTCCTGGGTCTTGACCTGGAACCAAAACCTTTCTGCCTATCGATTTTGTTTTGACTGAGCGCCTGTGAATAAGCTAGTTCCCGCGACTTGGCTTTCGTTGGGCGCTGTAGAAATCTCGAGTTCACGATTACAAGTATTACTGTTGCGAGAAAGTAACTGCTGTTGGATTAGCGTAACAAGAAGCGGTTAAGGTAGGAATCAGCAAGTGTTGTTGTTGACATGTTAGCTACATCGGTTAACGCGTAAGTCAAGGCACCTCTGTGCGTGAGGATGCCGGTTCGCGTTCCGCTCGTGGCCTATATCAGAGATTTGAATCTCGGGGTAGCTCGGTCCATACACGGGGATCTTAAATAGCGTGGCGCCTATTCAAACGGGCAGCGGTTATGGAGGATCTCGCCCGATAAGTTCATTGCAAAATGAGAAGGGTGGGAGGCAATACGATAGCTATAGAAAAACGTTTATATTTACATTCACACTTAAGTTGGCGTAGCAACAGAGGATCACTGTGGACGGTACTAAATTTAAATCAACCGAGCTATCTACGTTTCACACCCCTTCTTCGTCTTATCTGCCTGTGCTCTCCAGCCCCAAACATCACCCACCGTAGCTGCCACGCTGTCTCTCTCTCTGCCTGACTCTTGACCCGGAACCGAACCCTTTTGCCTATCGATTTTGTTTTGACTGAGCGCCTGTGAATAAGCTGGTCCCCGCGGCGCTGCTTTCGTTGGGCGCTGTAGAAATCTTGGGATTACGATTACGATTACGATGCTCATCCCTAATAATAATAGATATTCAACTAGATCAATGGAGACTGTGATTCTTGCTGTGCACCGTACCTGAACAGTTTTGTAGTCACGGACCTTCGTAATCGTAATCGTAATCGTAGCTGGTCCAAAGCCTTGGTATTTGCTTCTCAGTTCAGTTCGTTCTGTCAATTCTTTGATGTCATTCAGGTCTAAACTAAAAACACATCTCTTTCAACTTGCTTACCCACCTTAGCTTGGCTTCCGGTTTCTCTGACCTATCCGAATTCGACTCGGCTTCTCCAAGGGATGACGATTTTGATTACGATTTTCACTTGAAGCGACCGTCGACTGCTAATGCCTTGGGCATTATGATAAAGGCGCTAAAGAAGTCTTTAGATTAGATTAACTGTTGTTAGCTTGGCATAACAATAGGCCTAGATGATTAAGGCATGTCGGCATAACTGTTAACAGCAAGTAGCCTACTGTTGTTTAAATCGGCGAACAGTACGACTGTAACCTGCTAAGCGAAAGTAGTGCCGACATTGTTGGTCTGGGGTTGCAACAGACGACCAAGGCAATTTCAGTATACCTGTTCAAAACAAAGGGTCGTTGTTTGATTAGCTTTTAAAGAAACCGAAGTACTTCGTACTCATCGGCGATAGCTTATCTGAAAGGCACAGAGCGCCTTTGAGTGGCTCCTGAGTGGCGCAAGATAAAGTTCTGTGACAATTATACTTGATTTGGGATTTGCACTTCATCCCTGCGCTTCTTATGGTAGCTTTTGCACTTCATCTCTGCGATTTCTTAAGGTAGCTTTTGCACTTCATCTTTGCGCTTCTTATGGTAGCTTTTGCACTTCATCTCTGCGATTTCTTAAGGTAGCTTTTGCACTTCATCTTTGCGCTTCTTATGGTAGCTTTTGCACTTCATCTCTGCGATTTCTTAAGGTAGCTTTTGCACTTCATCTCTGCGATTTATTATGGTAGCTTTTTGCACTTCATCTCTGCGCTTCTCATGGTAGCTTTTGCACTTTATCTCTGCGTTTTCTTAAGGTAGCTTTTGCACTTCATCTTTGCGCTTCTTATGGTAGCTTTTGCACTTCATCTCTGCGCTTCTCATGGTAGCTTTTGCACTTTATCTCTGCGTTTTCTTAAGGTAGCTTTTGCACTGCATATATGTGCTTTCTATTATAGTAGCATTCAGAAATGGATCCTGTTGAGACTATCAATAGCTTGTGGTGAGAAAATCGATTGTATTGTACGCTGCGCGGTAGGCCTACTTTGTCGGTTCGTAGTTGAGGTGGCGGACTAATGGGGTGGAGGTGTGAGTGGGAGGTGGGTGGGGTGGTGGGAGACATACGCCCCGCTGATTTGACAGATTTATGCGTTTGCTATGTAGTGTATGTATGCAGCAAGACGAACACGCGGCCTATCGTAATCGTAAACTTGAAATTTCTAAAGCGCTACTTGAAAGCTCAGCGCTGGGCCCCAGCTTATTTACGACGCTGCGTCAAGTCAGTGGGATTGCTAAAAAATGCCATGTCAAGAACCAAGTCCGGTTGCCAGAAGTCAAGAGAGAGAGAGACAGACAGAAAAACAGAGACAGAGAGACAGAAACACAGAGAGAATGGGAATTTAGCAGCTGTTGGGGTGGGTTGTGTTTCAAGTAAAACGGAAGCTTGGGGGTTAATTCCTGCGATGCACTGCCTCTGTCCATCGGGACCTTGGGATTCGTCCACTGCCAGTTCAAGGGCCGAAGTGCGGGAAATGAGCGCCTCCCCTGCGTTCCTGTCTAAGAGGTATGTGGGTCTTACTCTTTTCTTGTAGGTCCCTCACAGAACCGCAGCACGCATGTCTTCAGCATAGGCCATTCTCAAAACTGAAAACATTACTCTTTCACAGATCATTTCCTGACACCCCTTCTTCCTCTTATCTCTCTCTCCGCTCTAATCCCAAACACCACCCCAGTAGCTGACTCTTGGATCTGGACCTGGAATCGTACCCTTTTGCCTATCGATTTTGTTTTGACTGAGCGCCTGCGAATAAGCTGGTCGCCGCGACGAGGCTTTCATTGGGCGCTGTAGAAATCTCTGGATTACGATTACGACTGTCTACCATGTAACGAAGCGCGTTTAACTGTTCTCATTTCGCCTCTAGCACATAAGAACTCATCAACACTTCACCCCTTGCAATCTCTGCACAGGTCTTTCGCTCAAAACCGAAAACACTCCTCTTTTACAATTCCTATCCTGACTCTTCCTCTTTCCCATATCTCTCATTCCGCTCCTATTCCAAACACCATCCCCCGTACCTGCCTGCCTGCCTGCCTGCCTGCCTGCCTGCCTGCCTGCCTGCCTGCCTGCCTGCCCGCCTGCCTGTCTGCCTGTTGGATTCGAACTCTATCGACTTTGTTTTGGCTGAGCGCTTGTGAATCAGCTGGATCACGCGACTTGGATTTCGTTGGGCGCTGTAGAAATCTCGAGCTTACGATTACGATTGACATTACTTTCACTTCCGGCACTCACCCTTTGCAGAGAGAGAGATTGTGAGTAACTTCGCAGTTAGGAAACCCGTTAAGACGAGGGTCTCTAGACGGCCAACGGCGAAGTCTAGAACGGTCCCTAGGAGAGGTCCTTTTGGTTCCGGTGAAATGTGATGACAGCCATGATTCAAGTATCTAAAGGTTTACACAAGCGGTGTTCAAGCAGTGGCAGCTTCGAGAGCCTTTGAGAAAAGTAGGCCCTCGCATAATTAATAATTATATGCACCGCTGAGGTGTCAAGATTCTAGACCTCTCAATTTCACGTGTTAATGGTGCAAAGTTTACACAACGATGATGATGATGATGATGATGATGATGATGATGATGATGATGAAGATATGGATATAGATAGGGATTGATTCAACATTTGCTAACTATGCCTTTGTCCGTCTGTCTGTCCGTGTGTGTGAGCCTGTCTGTTTGTCTGTGTTTTTCTCCGCGTATGGGTGAACTGAGCGTTTGAAAGCTGTGGAGAAAGGCCAAAGAACAGGCGATATGAATATTCTTATCTTTCTCTCTCTTTGTCTCTGCCTCTCTCTCTCTCTCTGCCTCCCCCTCTCTCTGTGTCTATCCATTTCTCTGTGTCTTTCTAACTCGGTCTGTATGTATCTCTATTTCTTTGTCTGTCTGTCTGTCGTCTGTCTGTCTCTCTATCTTTCTCTAACTCCGTCTGTCTCTCTTTCTATATCTCTATTTCGTTGTCTGTCTGTGTTGTGTCTGTCTGTCTGTCTGTCTACAGCACAACATTACGAGACACACAAGAATCGATGTTCTAAGTATTCTTGTTGTTCTGTCTGTGTCTGCTTCAGACAGACGTTAATACGGACAAGATGGCGGAGCGGAGTGGCACATCCGCTAGAGGTCGCCAGCCGATCGTCATCCGTCACCTGTTGGCCACTAAGCCTTATCTGCGCAACGACCTAACCGGAAGCCTCGAGAACCTTCCACGCAACTCATCGAGGCGTGGCAGCATCTCCCTCGAAAAGGAGATGGATTCCTCCGTCGAGAACCTCTTCCGGGACCTCGATGATCGCGGACTCAAGGGACCTGTGAGGCGCCGCGATCGGTCCTCGCAGTCCGTGACCCTCGAGAGGAACCAGCGGACGCGATCCGGTAATTCCTTCAGTGGGGAGTCCTCAGGCGTTAACGGGCGCCTCGACATTGGACTGGACCTTCTCCACAAGGGCCACGACGACTTCCTGGGGCTCGACTCGAGTGACGACTGCTTAGAGGATATGTCCGGTTTCTCCAGATCGCGAAGGCCGAGTCTGTACGTGGACTGCGCCGAGACGGGACAGCGAAAGTTCCGGATGGAGTTCGACGCCGAGGGGTTCGACCGCGAAGATATCTCCGTCACGATGCATCCCGAATCGCGTCTGGAGATCCACGCGATTCGAGAAGAGACGGACGGTGGGCGGAAGACCACAAACGAATTCAGCCGCCGAATCCGATTACCCGGTGATGTCGACGTCCGCGGGCTCAGCTGTGCCCTCGTGGAGGGCAAGATCGTCGTTGAGGCCCCCCTCCTGCCTCAGCAGCGACCGGTAGGAACGCCGCGTGTTCGCAACTCGCTTAGCTGCAGTAGCAGCATCCCTGGTGCGGGTCCTTCGTCCCCGTCATCCCCCCTGGCCAGTTCCCTAAACGTGCCGCTGGTCAAGGTACAGAATGGTATCAACGTACTTAGTCTGAGCGTCGAAGTTGGGCGCGTCTTCCGCGCGGATGACGTCACGGTCAAGGTCAAGAACCCCGTCAAGGTCGTCGTGAGCGCCGAGAGGGCGGAAGTGACAGACTGCAGCCGACTAAACGCGAGCCTCGTTCGGGAGTTCGACCTGCCCGCGAGGATCTCGTCGAAGACGCTCAAGGCCAGTCTGACGGAGCAGGGGCTGCTACATATCACTGCACATCTACTTCCGGAAGAGGAATAAGGATGTGGAACAAGAAGTGCCAGGCGTGCAGAGCCAGGGATTGTGAGAAAACGAATCAGTGTTAAATAAATTCAGATATGGGCGTGTTCGGCGCTTTTGAGAGGCACACAAAATGCGCTATGTGAAGTGTCTTGATACAGACAGACAGACAGACAGACAGACAGACAGACAGACAGACAGACAGACAGACAGACAGACAGACAGACAGACAGACAGACATGCATACGCACACGTACGTACACAGATACATACACACATACATACACATACTTACATACACACATACAATCACCTGTAAATAATTCGAACTAAACTATTTCAAAGTACATTTCGTGATGCAGTTCACTCTCGTCGCTAAAACATGTTGACTGTATAAATATTACTATTATTGTTAGTAAAACAATTATTACGTATTAAGTAACTATTACTACTACTACTACTAGGCTACTACTACTACTACTACTACTACTACTACTACTACTAATAATAATAATAATAATAATAATAATAATAATAATCAGTGGCGTAGCTAGCCTTCCGAGGGCCCTTGTGCAAACTGAACTTTGGCTATTTTGCTTTACGTAATTGAGCAACCGGGCCTTGGCCCCTTGGGGGCCCAGGCGGCCCCTGGCCTCGTGGGCCCTTGTGCTTTGCACAACCTA
Organism: Norana najaformis; assembly: GCA_964023275.1. NCBI lineage: Eukaryota > Metazoa > Annelida > Clitellata > Crassiclitellata > Hormogastridae > Norana > Norana najaformis. Next base: position 1,460,219 of record OZ029923.1, read on the forward strand.
TTGCTACGCCCCTGATAATAATAATTCTATTAAAGCATTTTGATTATATAATAATTACTATTATTGAGTTGTTACAAAAATACATTCCGTGTTATAATCAATTGTTACTGATTAGTATACAAATAGAACAAAAGAAACAATAATTAAGTGATATTTACATAGGAGTAGAAGTAAGTAAGCAATTTGGTCACAAAGTTACAAGAAAAAATCAGACATAAGCCTAATTATACCAGTTTAGTATACAGCTAGAACTGCAGTGGTACAGCGAATCAATCCCTTAGTTTGAGATCCTAATATTTACCCGGGTTTTGCGTCTATTCGTGGGTATTCGAACCTTATACAATAAGTGGGACAACTCTTTGGAAGTGACCAAAATAGCGCGTCCCCATTGGTCAGACAACTCTATATGCTGACGACACCTAGTGTCAGTTTTTGCAACTGCTTATAGAAAGAAAGTAAATGAGTACCGAAGCAGTCGTATTTGTAAACTCAAGATTTCTACAGCGCCCAACGTAAGCTAAGTTGCGGGTACGAGCATATTTACAGGCGCTCAGTCAAAACAATATCGATAGGTAAAAATAGGTTCAGTTCCAGTCAGCCTCCTCATCAAGCACGTGACGATGGTGATAGAAATGCACTTTTGTTACTGTTTTAATAATGGGAGGCAACTGCGAGCGTTTGCAAAGAATAACACAAGGTGTCACCAGCATACTAAGTCTAAACCACAGGGGACGCGCTATTTTTGTCACTTCCACAATCAACCACGATTACACAATATTGTATCTAATCTAATCTAAAGACTTCTAGAACGCCGTTATCATGATGCCCAAGGCTTCAGTCGATGGTCGCTCCAAGTGAAAATCGCAACCAAAATTCACTGGAGAAGCTACTGTTTGTTCAGGGGAACATGGTGCGTTTTTGTGGGTTTGAAGAGATCACGGTGGAGAGAATTACGGTGGAGAGAATTACGGTGGAGAGAATTACGTAATGAAGCGACTAAATCTATGTGGGGGCAACCGCATCAGAGTATAAATTTAAATTGTAAATTGTAAAGGCCAAACAGTGAACATCACACTCTGCAATCGTCGTCGAACTTGAATATTGTTGTAAATCGCATACTTAAAGCCGAAGAGCTTAAAAGTACACAAGATTACGTCACTTCCAATCTTTGACGGGTAATAAATCAACAAAAATTAAAACAACGGCGCCACCTAGCGGAAGGCGTGATACAGGCCTGATTAATGATACAGCCACGGTCGAGGGTCCTTGAAGTAAAACGACCTCGCTGATTGGGTCCACAACTTTGTCGATTGCAGCGCCACCATGCGGATGGCATTTTATAAGTTAAGGGCCTTGGACCGTAGGATTAACTGTCATATCTCAGTGTACTATAAGTATTATTATAATTATCGTCACCTTTGATTTTTGCCCTGGTTGTGGATTGGTCGATGTCGAGAGTGATGGAAGGCAGTAACACTGGACTGAAACCGATAAATGGCGATAGGTTAAAAGACCTGGAATCCGCAGATGATATCTCCCTGTTAGACAGCACTTGGAAAGGCATGAAAGAACCATAGACATCTTGAATATTGAATGCCAGATGTTTACCCACAATTCTCTGAATGTCGCTTGGTCAATTTTAGCTCGGCTAGACGTTAATAAGGGAATCTTTGGTCTAGACCCAGGCGTTCAGCAGTCTAATCAATATTCATGATGTCTGTGGAAAGAACTGACGTCTAAAGCATAGACATCATGCATATTAATATTAAAGATGTCTATGGTCTAAAGCCCAGGAGGAGGCAGCGAAGGAGGAACTCACTAGCAATAGCAAAAAGATCAAAATCATGAAGATAGGAAAATGGAATGAAATGGACAAGATCATGATTGATGACAAGAAGATTGAGATCGTGGATGATTTCTGCTGCCTCGGTAGCTTAATAACAGCAGACAGCAGCTGTGACAGGGAGGTTAGGATACGCATGGGAAAGGCAAATGCTGCTTTTGGGAGACTTGAAAATATATGGAAGAACAACGGGTGCAGTTTGAGGACATAGATTCGTTTGTATGAGGCCATTGTATTAAGACACTGTTACACGGAAACTTGGCCAATGACGGTGGCAAACAAGAAAAACTTTAGGCTGCACATCACAGATGGCTGAGAAGAATTCCGCACACTTCGTGGCGTGATAAGATATCAAATAAAACTAGAGAGAAAGGACGAGGCAATAGGATAAAGAGAATATTATTAGAAAGAGGAGACTGAAATGGATGGGACATGTAATTCGTGTAGACAGAGATAGGCGAGCCAATCAAGTAATGAACTGGATTCATGAAGGGAAACGTAGAACACTTGTTGCCTATCGATTTTGTTTTTGACTGAGCGCCTGTGAATAAGTTGGTCCCCGTGGCGCGGCTTTCGTTGGGCGCTGTAGAAAGCTCGGAATTACGATTACAGGTACGATTACGAAGGGGAAGACCAAGGAAGAACTGGCCAGAGACCATCAGAGACGACCTTGGGTGTTTGGAGATGCCGTGGGATGAGGCATGAAGACTAACGGTCGATAGAGATGAATAGAGAAGCTGCGTTCCCCGATGAGCAGACCAGCTCAGGAAGGACTAAATAAGTAAGTATACACAAAGTTACATAGAAGTTTTTGCTCAGCCGCTGGCCTCTCAGTGTTTGGACCAGCATCGGTGCGCATGCGCGTGAAACAGCCTAAGAAACTACCATTTCAGGTGATTTGTCAGCAATATGAAGATTATTATTCTTATTAATTATTAATTTATTATTGTGATTATTTATCAGATTTTACTGACCGAGTGATAGATGGATAGATCATTTGATTATGTAGACGCGTGTCACTGTTGCTGATGTCAGCTTAGGGTGTTGTTGTAGCGCTGTGATTTCGAGTCTAATGACTAATTGCAGATGTTTTACTGGACAGTGGATATATCAGTGTTAGTTAATATGATGCGAATGATATTTCCTCACCGTCCAGAGAAATCTAAGGTAGGCGAATTGAAAATTTTATTCACAGGCGATCGGTCAAAGCTACAGGCGTAAACAAAGGTGCTAGATCTAATCCACAGGCGAGCTTGGAAAATGAATGGCGTGGATAGCCTCCAGGATAGACTGGGTAGTACGATGTGGAAAAATCGTCAGTAAAGAGATTCTGAACGATGAAAGTGCATAAGAGGTCCCCCATTTAGGTGATATTCTTAAAAGAGTAAACAAAATGAAAGAACAAATGTCTGGTGATTTCTGTGGCATCCAAATTTGGCCTTAAGTTTAAATTTATGATTTACCCTACGATGCCTTATTTTTATGTATGTAGAAAGACATTTAACCTGTTGGCTGTCACTTGAAAAGTGGGGTTAAACTCCCGTATGTGTTAACAGATGACACGCAGAAGCAACGTTTTTCTTGTGGTTGCAATTATGGTTTTGGTGTTATATTTCCTAGTAATTCTTATTCATAATATTACAAATACAATTGACATATTTATTTTATGATGTTGTTTGTTTATTACTGATGCCAATTACTGAGTATGCTCAATTATTATGCTCGGATGCGAACGTTCAAACGAGCCATTGAAAACCATGTCAGTGTTGCTTCCATATGCTGTTTCCAATACTAAAGTTTAGAACGAAATGCAGCATAGCTATCGTTAGGGCAAAGTGCAAGATTTGATGGATGCTTTATGTTGTAGAAACAGTTTTGGCTCATTTGTTGTTCGTGTGACAAACACAACTTCACTTTACTGGCCTGTCTTTTAAACTAAATTGCTGTAATTTTATCTGTTCTACTTGACTTGTTCCTGAATTTGTCATAATTGATTTTGCTTTTAATTCACTACAGTCAACACCTTCGAACATACGAAACACTTGTTCCATAGTAAAACGTTTTGCATCCAATATTTTCGCGGATAAAATGTTCAGAATCCACTGGGTATTGTTTCAGCTAGCGTTTTGGACTCCGACTACAGCTCTACCAACAGCGCATGAAAGTAGCCCAAACATAGCCCATAAATGATACGCTGACCATTTACTTTACTGAAATTTACCTTATCTTGCTGTAATGTTTGTGTTTGTCAGAGAGAAGTCATGGCGTAACAGAGTCGGATGGAATTTGCCGGATTCTGTTCTTGTTGGATATGTCTGTGTTCAGTGATGGAAGTTTGGATATCAGGAACGAAGAGCTTCAGGAACGCCTCAAGAAGGGAATCAGGTAACAGGAACTTTCAGTTTATTCTTCGTTTGCTCTTTTAATAAACGAAATTACCAGTTAGGTAGTCTGTATTCTAGACTGCAGTGACATCTGCTGCTCGGATGTCTTTCAAATACCCGTGGGTTGGGTAAACCCTGAGACTCGGTGCGAAAAAATGTTATACTGCATATTGGTACCTCCATGATGAATTTAGTATTTAAATTGAATTATTATTTGATTTTGTTTTTAGACCCGAGTCACGAGCAACGATTGAAAAAATTTTGGTTAGTTCTGGATTTCTGTATTAATCTAAAAAATAAAAGAGTGAATTGTACTGTATGGTTTGTGTCAGTTTGTTTTATAGTGTAGTGTTTTGGTAAAGTGGATATGATGCTTGACCAGACGTAACTTACGCCTGTAATTGTGACGGTAAAGTAAGGTAGTTGCTTTTCGTCGTGCATTGCAATCAACATCACTTGTAATTGTAATTTGATAGTTATAAAGCGCCACTTCAAGAATAAACTCATCAGAGGTGCTCTAGACCCAGACCAACGAAACCACTGTCAAATAAGACAGACATCTGGCGCCTGTGAAATTTCAGAAGGGGCATACTGAGGAGCTTTCTATGGTGGAATTTCAAAACCTGATGCGTTCAAACTCTTTCGCAGTTCCAAAAATAAAGTTGGAGATGTCAATCAGATGACTTGAGAGGTCATAAAGAGAAAGAAAGAAGTTCTTTGTAAGCAGAAAAAGCCAAAATGGTGGATAAATGCACGCAGGAGTAAAACTGAAAGACGGTTCTCTTTTTTCAGACGAGCGTCAGTCGTTTATCGAACATCGAAAAGTTGTATCTGTATCTGAGCCTGCCAACTCACGTTCCTGTTGTAAACAACGCTGCAGAGTGAGTATGCATGCGTGATTTCTTTACCTGGTTCTTTCCTCTCTTCAGCCGCAGTATTCCGGACTAGAGACTCTGAATTTGTGTTAAACGTGGATGAGAATTTGTTGGTTGGTTTTTGAATGTTTGCATAAGATTGCCAGTAAAAATTTATTCTTGTTTCTGCGTTTATAAAGAGATTGTTCTTTCTGGTTAATTTATTTGATTGATATCTTGCTTTTCTCGCAAATTATCACTGATCTCTTGTGTCATTTTGGGGCTGATCCTATCTCAACTCTTTAGACTTGCGCATTTTGGCATTCCATAACGTGTAACAAGTTCCATATTTCTTTAACCCTGGCACAGCTCCAAATCTCATGTGGCCCTGGCTTATGCCAGCAAATTGAAACATGTAAATGTAAATATACAGTTTTATATGGCGACCCTGCCTAGACCCTGCTCATTTTTCAATGAATTGACCGGGTGAGATCCTTTACCACCACTGCCCTTTTGATTGGGTGCCATGCCATTTAAGATCCCCATGTATGGACTGTGCTAGCCCAAGATCCAAACCTTTGAAATAAGCCACGATGAGGTTGCAAACCGGGTGTCATCACGCACAGAGGCTCCTTGCGTTTACAGATGTTGCTTGCATGGCCAGTTAATTTCTCTGAGCTTGTGTGGATGTCCATTCAAAGCTGAAATTCTTGCTTTTCTTGTCTGCAATTAAGCTCTGTGTTTCTACTAACTGTTTAGTGAATTTACGTATGTGCTGCCTTTATCGGAACAAACTACTGGGTGGTGAAAGAAATACTTTGATCACAAATTAGACTTTAAATGTTGTTTTATCTTAAATTACTTTAAAGGTTTGGTTTCGTGATATTTTTTCAGATGCACAAAAACTTCTAGTGATACTGAATCCTTGGCCATTACTTGGATGAAAACTCACCTGACAAGAAATGCAAAAACCTCTCTTCTCAGGCAAAAGGTTTACGATGATTACAGGTGCGAGCGATGTGTAAATTTCATCAGTATGTTACATTACAAAAACCAGTCCAGGGAAAAGTAGGAACACATTACGATCGCTGTAACATCCCTGGAATGTTTTGTGAAGAATGGGCTTGATGTTGATGTTAATGCTTTTCTTTTTAAGAGGCTTTTGAGATCCAATCTATCTATTATCTACTAATAGTTAAAATTTTCTGTTTACTGTCTAACTCTAGTATCAGCATTTATCATTTGGACCCTTGTGTGCGCCGCCATTTGACATTGTGAATTACAATTGTAATTGTAATTACAACGATTTACACAACGATTTACACAGCATCGTCAGTAGCAAGTTACTTCAAGGCACCCTTGAAGTAACTTGCTACTGACGATAAAGTAACTTGCTACTGACGATGCTGTGTAAATTGTTGTGTAAATCGTTGTAATTACAATTACAATTACTTAGTTCTGACTGTGCAGGATGGGCGACACAGCTTCTGCATTCACTCTGTCGACCGCTAGTCTTCCTGCCTCGTCTGCGACATCTCCAAACATCCACAGTCTTCTCTGATTGTCTGTGGCCTGTTCTTCCTTGGTCTTCCCCTCAGGAATCCAGTTCATTGCTTGATTGGCTCTTTTATTGCTTTTTAGTTGTAATTTTATTTTTGTTTTTAATTGTAATTATCATGAATATTTCATTCGTAGGATGTTTTGCGAGGCACATCAGCAGGAACCTGTGTCTGGGTCGGACTTCAAGAAGATCCTCTTGTTGGTTTTTCCTGGGTTGACGACTCGACGGCTTGGCAGTCGGGGAAATCCCAAGTATCCTTTTGCGTCAGGAGTTGACATGCATGCCGTTATCTGTTTTCTTAGTCTAGACTGCACTTGAAGTGCCTCCAGGCAGATTGAGGTGCTATATAAATGCTTTGAATGAATGAATTTCAGTGCCAGCTGCTTAGCATTGCACTTTTATGAGGTACTGAAGTGCCAGAGTTTTGTTTAAGCTGGGCTTTCTATGTTAGATTTGATTTAGTTACACGCACATACACACACACATACGTGTGTGTTTGTGTGCGTGTTTGTGTGTGTGTTTCCGTGTGTTTGTCTGTATGTGCATGTAGTCATATGTACGTAAGTATGTCTGTTTGCTTGTGCATGACCTAGTTAGCTACATCAGTAAACGCGTACGCTAAGGATGAGGATCCCTGGTTTGCAACCCAAAGCTGGCTTATTCCAGAGATTTGAATCTTGGGCTGGGATGTGCATGGGGACCTTAAATGGCATGGTGCCCATTCAAGCGTGCAGGAGTGGTGAAGGATCTCACCCGAGTGGGGTCGTGGCCATACGGTCGCTATAGAAAACCTTGTACATTTTACATTTATTTGTCTGAATATTTGTGTAGCATCTTTTAAGTACCTCAAAAGCACTGGAACACGGCTGGAACGTATCGTTTAGCTGTAAACCAACCAGTGAGCAGTTGCTTAGCCATAGTTTACTTTACGAAGACTTACATGTGTTGCCGATAACTGCCTGTAGTTGTAGTTGTTGGTATATTTTCCTGGTAATGTAATGTAAACTTGACATTTTGTGTAGTATCGTAACTAGTAGGCTGCTTCTAGGTTGCTTTACAATGTCAAAAGTTAGTCCAAGTACTCAGCAACTGCCAAGATTTATGTGTTACCTTGATTTAATTGTGAAATCACGAGCCGAGGCTGCTGTATGAGTGAATGATCTACAGAGAAAGTGTTTTGTGTGTTATTTTTCCAATATTTCCTTTAGACATATGTTTGGTGGAATTTCTTACCTAATTCAGCCAAACTCGTTTACAGTTCCAAAAGTAAAAGTTGAAGACGACAATCAGGTAATCTAATCTAATCTAATCTATCTAATCTAATCTATCTAATCTATCTAATCTAATCTATCTAATCTATCTAATCTAATCTATCTAATCTAATCTGGATGCGTCTGTTATGCCATTATTGTAGTACAAAAAATAAAAGTCCAGTTGACAGAACCATTTAATAGCCACAAGATCCTGGAGTACTGAAGGCAGTCCATGAATGATAAGTAATGCGAAAAGATGAAACTTCAGCCAAGTCCTCTTCCTCACGACCTAATCTTCCCACTAACATTTTACAGTTTGTGTACTCACTGTGTAGCGATTATTATTATTATTATTATTATTATTGCAGTTTTACTAGGTTCTTTTAAATAATGATGGAGGCGCCATCTCCCGAGGGCTCTGAGCATGATGGCAATGTTCTGGAGAGGTAGTTGGCACTTCCTCATCGAACAACAACATTATTATTATTATTATTATTATTGTTATTACAAAAATTTTTAACACTCACAGAGGTACACAGAAATGAGAATCTGAGAGGTGGTTAGTCAGTCGCCAGTGAAAACAGAAATCCAGATGTTTGAAAGCCATGGAGAAATAGTGAGTTTTCTTGAAATATTAAGTTTTTTGCCCAGGATTTGGATTTACTGACCATGAATACGTTGATTGCAACAAGTCAGTTCCAATAAACAAAAGCATTTTTAATTTTTAATTCGTTGCAGGGGGCGTTCTGTGACGACTCAGCGACCTGCGTGAAAGCCGGGAGAGGAGGAAGGGTGGAGGATCGAGTGACGCGGGCTGCTTCAAGGCTTGTCTTGGAGTGGGCGTATAAACTCCTGAGCATACCATTCGAAACCATCCAAGATCTGGCGCTGCATCTCGTTTCTAAGAGCTACGTGAGCCAGGTGTCTGAGGAGGCCTTCACCCTAACCGCCGGAACTGACTGCAAAGTCAGCTGCAAAGGTTCGATTCTTGTTTCATGTTCTTTGCTGAATGGTTTCACCCGTTGACCGTCCGTGATTTTTCTTTCTGCTGTTTGAAATTTTTTTTGCGGTGGTATTTCCCGACAAGGTTGTGTCTAAGTGTCAGAGTGCTTAAGAAATTTTGCTTAGTCATTTAGTCGGTCTTGTATATGTGTTTAGTCATATGTTCAAGTTAAGTTTAAATCAATTGGAAAGTCATGTATGCATGTATAGAGTATGTTATGTAAATACTTACATACATATATACATATGTACGTACGTACTTACATATATGGAGCATGGTAGCCGAATGGATAGAGCGCTCAGGTTGTAACGTGGAGAGTGCAGGTTCAAGCCTCCCCTTTGAAGATTACTATGAAGAGATCTCTGGCCTTGCACACATAATAAATGCAAAATAATAATAATAATAATACATACATACATACATACATGTACTTACATACCTGTGTGCATACATATGTGCATGCAAACATATACACTGATGCATACATGCATGCATACATACTCAGATTCATACATACAGTACATACATATATGCATGCATGCATACATACATAGATACTTACATGCAATCATACATACATACGTAGATGCTATTAACCATACATATTTTAAAAATTTTCTGTATCAGATTCCTCGGAAGAAATTCCTGTAGAGAATGCGACGCAAAAACAGCTTCACGCGCGTCATCAGCTGCAGCGCAAACTTCAGGAGCGACGCGAGATAACGCGCCAGAAACAGCGCATGGAGGAGGAGAGGCACCATCTCGCAATTCAGGAATCGGCACAAGGTGTCACTTCCCTCAAGCAGACACCTACATCTCTGGCGCCAACACCGAGGAACCCTTTGCCTAGCGTTTCACGGACACCAGTGCCGAAGTTCGGCACCGATGCCACCGAACGCAATCCACGCAAGGGGTCGGTCCCAACGATCCTTCCAAAGACGTTGCTTCCTAAGCTCGTGGTGGAGTCACGTCTACCCACTCCCTTGTACGGCTTCGACCTTGACCCGCGTGCTGCCCGCAGGGTTGACCAACCGCAGTTCATTCTCCTGTCGCCCAGTGCTTCCCAACTGCAACCCGGAACTGCCGCGGGCTCTTTGGTGTTCATCTCGAGTAGCGTGGCGCCACCTGTTCCAGCAGCCGACGCAAAGCTTCCAATTCAGGCTGTTGTCAAAAACATAAGCGTAACACAAGTAGGACCAAGACCATCTCTCGTGCCAGCCCAGCAACATCTTTCACGCAGTACCAGCGATCTCACGGTGGTTACCGCCAGTTCGGTTGCTGTCCCAGTTCTTGCCGCGGGTCGTTACGACAGTCAGACACGTCCGTCAGGGACTGGGGGAATTTCTCAGCCGTTTCCCAGCTCCATAGTAAAGAACGAGCGCACTGAGAGCATTGTTTGCAGTGTTGTAAATGGTCTCGTCCAACCCCTTTGTCAAAATGTCACTCGCGGTGGTCAACAAAACCACTTTGGTTACAGCCTTGCAGTGGACGGTGTTGACGTTCCAAAGGCTGTGGTCTGTCAGGAAATGCCGTTGCTGTCATTGGCTACAGTCACCAGTAGCTCAGCGTTCTCAGTTCAAGATCTGATTAGCACTGGACTGTATGCAAACAAGGAGTTGCCTTCAACTTCTGTGTCGAATTCTGTTGGCTTCCTGGAAGAGGGGAATCTTTCTGGCATCGACGACAGATATGTTGGCTTGTTTGACGATAATAATACCATCCAGAACTCAGAGTCTCCGAACACCACTCAACCGGAACTCCAGATGCAGCCAGAGCTCCAAAGTACGAATGTATCAAGCCTTAAGCCGGCAACACGAACCACCATTTCCTTAAGTCAGAGTTCAAAGGTGAGGGGTCGTAACGTGCCGTCGAGGTCATCAACGAAGACGGTTTCCTCGATCTTGGACGAACAGCGGTGCAACGGCCAGGGTGGCAGCAGGGCGTTGAAGTTCTACAACGACAGTCGCAATGTGTCCCAGATCTTGAAGGAGCTCCGGGAGAAGAGCATTTCCATGGAAAACGAGCAGGGAGCGAGCACATCGGCAGTTTCCGATCTGGACAGAAACTGCACGCCGAATCCGTACGTCTGCAAGCCAGTGGTCGGAATCGTTCCACCAAACATTCAGATTGTTCAGGTCCTGCCTCCTTGTTCCGCGTTCCAATCGACCGAAAAAATCGTACAGTCGACTTCTGCGATACAGCTGTCGAAGATCGGATCTTCGACTGGTTTGGATGGGCAGGCCTTTCAACCGATTGACAGTATGAAGATGCAAAGTCTGTCGTTGGATGGAGGTATGCAGTCGCCCGGTAGGGTGCAACCGCCGGGCATGCTTTCGAAGGTTCTTCTGTCGTCAAAACCAGTTCTGCACATAATCCAGCCATCTGAACTGAACTTGTCGCAGCTCATCGTCCCGGCACCAGCGACGCCAAAGACAGAACCTGGTGCTGTGTTTGAGTCACCGCAGTCAGGCAGTTCTGTCTTCAGTTTCATCAATCCAGTTGCTACTCAGGCCATCACCAACACTGGAGCTGGCTTATCACAGCATATTCTGCCGCTAGTTACTGTCAGCCAGGTTGAACAAGGTCGAAAGAAGTCGTCCTCAGACGCTAACTGTGGTAATTTCCATCACATAGACTCCACTTCAGGCGTCAAGATAGGAGATTCGTTGGGAATGTCTTTTGGCAGACGAACAACTGCTGACTTCAGGACGCCGTCGACGTTGGAGGATGGGTTACATTTTCTCAGCAATTCGGTAGTCTTGTCAACTTCAGAGTCACCGTCTTCTGTTCAGCTTTTCCTCAAACCAGTTCAGTCTGTAGTGAAGGCATCCTTGTCGCCAACACAGCATAGTTATAGTATCTCTTTGTCAGAGGGGATGAAACTGGGTCAGGTGAACGTGGGCAGATTGACCGACAATAATCAGGTCAGGTCGTCGGTCAAAAGAAGAATTGCGGCACAGAACTATTGCGGGATCAAAAAGCTGCTTTTGGGTGATGATCGGCCGATCGAGCACCCTGTTGAACCTGAGTACTTCATTGGGGAGACTGGTGGGATGGAAACTGGAAAGGAAGTTGTGGTGGATTCACTTCTAAACCGTCTGCACTCGCCCTTGCCCGGAGATGAAACGCACCCGATGCCCTACAAGAACAACTACGTCCAGCACTGCACTCTTCAGCAGCTTTCTCAGGTGTCGACGCTTCGAATGCTACAGCAGGCACGGCTTCGCCAGCAGATGGAATCACAGTCCAAGCAGGGCAGCCGCCCAGCATCGGCCTTTGGCAACGACAAGACTGGTCTTGGGACACAGGGGACCCAGCCAAGCAGACCGAACACGGTGGCTGGGAGCGTCTGGGACAGCATGGATCTGGAGATGGACTATCTTGACACGCGTCCCGAAGTGTCATGTCCGTCGGCCGAGGGGAGCCGTAGCAGCCACCGGTCGACACCGATGTCCGTGCTGTCGCCGCGGTCTAATCTCAGTGGCTACGGTCTCTACTTGGACCAGTCAAACGCATTCATGCCGATCCAGATCACTGACTCCCTGCCATCCGTCACTGCCATCAAGCCCCTGCCGAAACTCGGACAGAGGCACCAGATTGAGATGGAGGGCTTTGGCGTTTCGAGACTGGGAGATACGCACAAGCTGGCGGTGGCTTTAGCGACGGATGCCCGAAGCTTCGTGCCCTACACAAGTACAGAGTCACCACGTGTCATGATGAGCAGTGCCGCTTCCACTGGCAGGTCAGGTGGTTTTGTTCCCGTGTCGAGCATACGACCGCTGAAGAAGGGTAGTCAATGTAGCACCCCGAGCAGACAGCGACATCACTCGGCCCATGACTTTCAGAACTCGTGCAATAAAATTCCTCAGGGTCTTATTCAGGAGGTGTACGAAGCCGCCTCGAGCCTTCAACAGTGCTTGCAGCCTCCGACGATCTCGACACCGGAACCGTCCGCGTTTGGCGTCGTCGCGTCGTCCGGCCTGGCACTGCTTCCGAGTGCGATGATGCCGCAGGTTTTCGATTTCCAGGACCTCGAAACGGCTGGCGAAGTCGAGGAGATCATTGCGGCCAATCAGGAGTCGTCAGCTGGAGTCGGGGCGTTGGCAGCTCTGCAGCGCAGCCAGTCGGAGCCGGCCAACTGCCTTCAGGGGAGCTGCACTTTCGATCTGGATGAAATGTTCCACGAGATAATGTTAAAAGACGCCGTCACGGACGCGTCGGGTGGAGATGCGGAAAATCTCTCGTCGCACGGATCCCGAGTCGACTGGGGCAGCTGTTCGGACAAGCGTCGGTCACTCCTGGAAAAGCGCAGCGACACCCAGGACCGGAACAGTGGCGAAGAACTCCCGTGGAGCAGCTCGTCTCGCGACCGGCTGATCAGCGGGGTCGAGCTGCAGCCATCGCTGGGTTTCTCGGACGGCTTGCATTGTGGGGATCTGAACTCGTCTGAATTCGGGCCGTTCGGGCATCCTGCCAGTGCTTTCATCGACGAGGGCTGCACGCCACCTCTGTCGCAGAATTCGTCGCCAGAGTTCGCGAGCGAAATGCCGCTGTTCGACAAGCCCGATAAAGAACTGGAAACGTTTCCGCCGGATGGTGGACAGTCGACTACTCTCGACACGCCGAACAGCCTCGAGGGACTGTTTGGTGCTATCTGCGGTGACGACAACGATAGCCACGACCAGTCGGCTAGTTGCGGCATGGACTTCAACTGGTCTTACTAACTGAGCTGTTGCACGAGAACAACAGTTGTTGTCTGGCCATTGCATCATCTTTCTTTTCACAACAGTTCTAGCCTTGGTTGTCTGTGCAAAAGCTGTCTGCCTTTTTGTAGTATTAGTGTTAGCAGAGCAGATATCTGGCCTCAGAGTTTTACGAAACCGAACTGTCGATGAAAGATTGGCGAGCTGGGCTTAATGGTTATTTTATCCAAGACTTATCGTTGTCATTATTTAAATATTTTATTATCAGTATTATTTTTAAATTATCATCTTTATTGACATAATCCTTATGATTACTATTATTATTGCACATGTGTTATGTGTAATTTAACACCACGAGATTGGATGAATTAATGAATGCGTAGAATCACGATCGAAACTGATTTAGATGGATGTGAGATTGGCCTTAAGAGTAAGAAAAAATGCTACGGAAATGACCATTGCATTATGATATGGTTGTTAGTTGACTAAGAATTGCCCTTTGGCACATTTTACCACTTGTTCAGTGACTTTCATTTTTTGGTTGATTGACTTGTGCCAAGATTTACAGAATTGTGGCTCATACCAAGATTTATGTCTTTGTTTGACTGCCATATTTTATAGCCGATGCCATAATTTATGGCATGACTCGTGTCAAGCCTTGCAGCTGATGCCAAGATTAATGGTCGAGTTGACTGGTTTGGGAATATATCTATGGATCAGCTGATTGACTCTGTCTTGTGGCAGCAGTTAAGGCCAACGAAGCACAGTCTTGGCTCAAATGGCCGACTCATGCAGAGTTTTGTGGCGAGTGCTGGAGTTTATGGTGTCGCAGAAGTTGCAGGAAACCAGACCAGATTGAAACGGTTGACTTTGTGACAGAAGTTTGTGCAAAAGCTGATCAGATTGCGTTGGTGAAGTTGTGCCAAAGCATTTGATTCCGTTGACCAGCATCAAACGTATCTGATCTTCCTGGTGATCAAAAGAATTCTATAGCACTGCTGTAGTGATCTAGGGAGCATCAGTCGATGGTTGCTGCTGCATGAAAGCAACATGCCAGTCCGCGATCAACGTCCATCAGAACAACAATGGCAGCAGATAAACCATGGAAACGGGGCAGCCATAGCAACGTGGAAAGAGTCTCCAGTGGTTTCAGACACTTGTATTTGTTACATTTTCCTGGTTTTAGCCGTCTGAAAAAGTTGACTTCCGCTAAACTTTTAAATTAATATATATTTCGGCATAATGTAAGATATGTTTTAAAACATAAACTGGAAGCTTGTAGTTTAAGAAGTTTGTGATTGTTTTCTGATCACCCGATGAAATCTTTAGAATGACAGACTTGTGCGTTTTCACTGTACCAACAGGCACATGCATTAAATGCACGCTTTTGAAAGACTGTTGTAGGCTCTATATAAATGCCTGGTTCATTAAATTACTTATTACTTTACACAAGTCTTTCTGAAGTGTCGTTGTTTTACCTGTCTTGTAAGGACCATGATATTCCTTTCCTTTTACCTATTTCTATTTATATGAAGCACACCTGTTTATTGCTCGGGCCATCAACCAATGCTTTAATCAACTGTTCTTTATTATTATTATGAAAATTTTTAAAGCACGCAGTCACACAGAAATGCGAATCAGAGGCAGTCAGTCACCATGGAAAGAGTTTGATATCCTGATGTTTGGAATCCAGCGAGAAATAGCAAGTTTTCAAGCGTTTCTTTGTAGAAAAGGGGTTCGAGCTTTGAAGAAACGTTGGTAGACAGTTCCATTCCTATGGGGCAGCGGTGTGGAATGCGTGAGACCCCAGGACGTTTAAGACTTTCTTGCAAGTTGCACACTAAAGGGGCATACCAAAATCCAACCATTCAAGCCTTCAGACTGCTTTATGAACACGAGACTCCTTGTCAAGTTTTACCCAGTTTATTTTGCATTATTTACTGCAATTTCCACCCTCTGTGCAGTTTAGGGAGCCAAGATATGTGATTAATTGTTAATTTTGGCATCTCTCTCATAAACAACCTTATTTTTCTAATAAGTAACTGCTGGTCACCATGTCTTCCCATAAACTACCATTAACTCTTTGCTATGCCACAAGATACAGGGCGCTATGAAACCAACATTACCAGAATTCAGCTAAATCCAGACGAATTTACGGATTACAAAACCACTTGAAAACCCATCCACACGGAGCAAAGGCATCTTGTGAAATGACAGCCTTTAATACGAGACCATAATTGGCAACAGCAATCTCTGAAGAAACAGCAGCTGATCGAAGGAATTACAAACAGACCACAACAAACACAAAGACGATCGATCCAAATCATCGCTCGAGAACAACAACCCGCATCTTGACTCGCAGAACATAAATTGTCCGTTTGGAAATTACGAATGCAAGGTGCGACCTACAACCTGACCTTTCAAATACCTACATGTTCGCATTACGTTGTGCAAGCTAGTGGAAAATTGTATCAGCCGTTCAGTCATTCGGTGAAAAACGTCTGAGAAATCATGTTAATATCAGTAGCGTCATTTTGAGAGTCGGTATCCACATAGATTAACGTCAGTTACAACAGCCTGATTTCCTGCGGTCGTCTGACGAGTCGGTTGGTGCAACCGTTATCGTCTGGACGTTGTTGCTGGGAGTACGCGCGTCATCTGGGCTGTCGTGAATCTGTTTCTGTGAAACGATTCTGTAGATTTCTGTAAGAACAAATCACAATTATTTCACCGATTACGGTTCAAAAAAAGAAACTCAAAGTCTAAAAAAGAAAATCAGAATCTCTACAGAGTTCACTTCCAAAAAAATAAAAATCTCAAAACGATTATATGAGATTTCTGTTCTAAAATAAACAGCTCAAAATGATTCAACAGATTTCTGTAAAAATAAAATCAAAATCATTTCACAGAATATTCTTCAAAAAAGAAGCTCAAAATCTCAATATCACTGTACAGAGTTTTGTTCAAAGAGAAAATCAGAATCTCTACAGAATTCTGTTCCAAAAATAGAAATCTCAAAACGATTATATGAGATTTCTGTTCTAAAACAGAAAACTCAAAATGATTCTAGATTTCTGCAAAAAACGACATCGAAAACTGTTCTCATTTGCAGCAGCATGTCTAACCAGATATCTTACGAGGTGGAGCATAAACGTTCAGGAATGAATGAACACCAAAATCTTGACTCTACCCATTTTACAAAGTATCACAGACCAGATACTGGAACTACCAAACATAAACAATCCAACAAAAAAGAAATTTTAGCCTAAACTGATGTTGTTTCTGAATTTCATCACATTACTCTTACATTGTAATATCCTGGGATATTTCTTTTTGGCACTAATGCTAGTTCTTTGTTAGTTGAGTAGATTTCACCACAATGCCTGCTGGTACTAATTTCCATCACAATTCATTGAAACATTGCCGCAACTCGCCACAAAACTCATCTCCAGTCTACAGTCCATAGTCTCTTGATAGGCTGACTGTTACTATTATTAACTACGACAAAGCCTCCATTTCCATCTGATTAATTCACAGTTCAACGTTTCATCCATTAAACAGTTATTCATCAACGCGTTCATTTACTAAGCTCGAACAAAATGTTAAACATCAAATTTAAATTTGCTGTTTGATTATTCACGCATCGTTACCTGTCAGTATAGTGTGAAAAGCGTTCTCCACGTTGGTGGAGTCTAGGGCTGACGTCTCGATAAAGGACAGAGAATGCTTTTCTAAAAACCCAAGCAGTACACACCAGTCAGTTGAAAAGCAAAGTACTCATAATATTTAAAATAACTAATGATCGCCATGAATACTGTAAGTAAAAGTGAAAGCAGCATTCAAATATAACAAAAATAAACTTCAAAATTACTATTGTCTGACAAACACGGTGCAAAAAAATGAAAGGAGTTATCAAATGAAATACAAAGCAAGCTTTAAAATGACTCAGTCAAATGGCAGAGAACGATAAACAGTCCAATTAATTAGATGTCAAGTCCACGACTTCTGCCTTTCATCTCACTGGCTCTCTTTGCTCAACCTGTCACTAAACCTGACCCAACAACCTGGCCCTCGTTTTGACAAAGTGCTGGTGAATAAGCTGGCCTCCTTGACACATCTCAGAAATTTCTCTGATAAACATTACATTACTTTGATCAACATCAGAAGCAAAAATCCTCAAATTCACTGCCTTGGTGCTATATAAATGTCAGATAACTAAATAACTAATTACTCCCAAGTTTCAACTTGGCCAAACAGCTGCCAATTAACCTGCAAAAGCTTTGGCTTTGTTCACCACAGCAACTGTCAACTAACCTGTAAAAGCTTTGGCTTTGTTCACCACAGCAACTGTCAACTAACCTGTAAAAGCTTTGGCTTTGTTCACCACAGCAACTGCCAATTAACCTGCAAAAGCTTTGCTTTGTTCACCACAGCAACTGCCAACTAACCAACAAAAGCCTTGGCTTTGTTCACCACAGCAACTGCCAACTAACCTGCAAAAGCCTTGGCTTTGTTCACCACAGCAACTGCCAACTAACCAACAAAAGCCTTGGCTTTGTTCACCACAGCAACTGTCAACTAACGAGCAAAAGCTTTGGCTTTGTTCACCACAGCAACTGCCAATTAACCTGCAAAAGCTTTGGCTTTGTTCACCACAGCAACTGCCAACTAACGAGCAAAAGCTTTGGCTTTGTTCACCACAGCAACTGTCAACTAACCAGCAAAAGCTTTGGCTTTGTTCACCACAGCAACTGTCAACTAACCAGCAAAAGCTTTGGCTTTGTTCACCACAGCAACTGCCAACTAACCTGCAAAAGCCTTGGCTTTGTTCACCACAGCAACTGCCAACTAACGAGCAAAAGCCTTGGCTTTGTTCACCACAGCAACTGTCAACTAACAAGCAAAAGCTTTGGCTTTGTTCACCACAGCAACTGCCAACTAACCTGCAAAAGCCTTCGCTTCATCAGTCGGAACAGCCCTCAGATGTCTGAGGTCACTCTTATTGCCTACGAGCATGATCACAATGTTCGTGTCCGCATGATCACGCAGTTCCTTCAACCAGCGCTCCACGTTTTCGTACGTCAGATGTTTTGCGATATCATATACCAAGAGCGCACCAACTGCTCCACGGTAGTAGCTGTAAATGGAGTCACAGTCAGTAAGAATAGCACCACGAAACTGCAGCAAAAATACACGTATCACCAACTTAGTTATCGTAATCGTAAATTCGACATTTCTACAGCGCCCAACGAAAGCTAAGTTGTGGGAACCAGCTTATTCTCAGGTGCTCAGCCAAAACAAAAAATGAATAGGCAGGCAGGGCTTGGTTCCAGGTCAAGAACCATGTGCCAAGCAGGCAGACATTCAGAAGGCTATGGAGAACGGTGTTTGGAATTGAACTGGAAACTGAGATAAGAGGAAGCATCAGGATAGGGGTAGATGATTTATGGAAGAGGAGTGTTTTCAGTTTTGAGTGAAAGACCTGCACAGAAATTGCAAGAGGCAAACTGTGGGTGAGTTCATACGATGGGTCGCACATCAGCTCATCTCACTACTAGAAATTCCTCGTGAAATACACAACAGATTTCAAACTGCATTCTCAACTCAGTGGGCAGCCAGAATGGGAAGAATCAAGATCGGTTTTGTGGAAATGTTTGCAGCACGCAAGCAACATGTTAGCAGATTGGGAGTAACACTCTATGCACTTCTATTAATCTGAGAAGTTAGCAAGACTTACGCGCTTGTGATGGCTCGGTATCGCTCCTGACCAGCGGTGTCCCAAATCTGAGCTTTCAGAGTCTTTCCATCGACCTGGATACTCCTAAAAACATCAGAAGCACTTAACCAGTTTGTACTCCCATTTCGAAAATGTTTCAAATTTTTTTCATAATTCATAATTTTTCCATAACTTCCTCACAATTCGTAATTTCTTCATAATTTCTTCATAATTCATAATTTTTCCATAATTTCTTCATAATTCGTAATTTTTCTACACTCCCTACTGCTACAATTAAAAGGCTGGGTAAACTATATGAGCTTCATCTATACACTCCACCAACATTTGACATGCACCGTTCTTTTGTCACACTCGGGCTGGGCAGGGATGTAGCGAAGGGGCGTAGAGTGGGACAGAACCTGTCCCTGGGCACAGAGGTAATGGGCACAAAATTGAAGGAGCAAAATAGTAATTATGTTTTAATTTTTGAAATTTAGCTTAGACTTTGGCCATGGTGGTGGAGATTTCACACCCTGTAGCCAGGTGCAGAAGATCCTAGCCACTCCCTTGGGGCCGGGAGCAGGTATTCCTTAAACACCACTAACATATGCCCGCCTGCCTTGAATGAATGACTGATTTAATGAACTGTTTGATCTGATCAAAATGATCTGATTCAAATGATCCAGATGATTGAGCAAATGACTGAATAATGAAAATATCAACAAATGAATGAATTAACAAATGATTAAAGTCAAATTCAGTAAGAAGAGCACCACCAACCTGCAGCAAATATCCATGTATCACCAACCTAGTGATATCCTAACTCTACACATCAAAACAAGTAAATCCTGGTGAACTACATGACATATTTCAAACTGCATGACTGACTGACTGAATTAATAAATGAATTTAACCGATTAACAAATGAATGAATGAATGGCTCACTAAATGAACAAAAGACTAGAAAAGAGAAAGAGTAAACAAACGAACAATTGCTGATTGCCTGAGTAAACAAACAAACAATTGCTGATTGCCTGAGTAAACAAACGCACAATTGCTGATTGCCTGAGTAAACAAACGAACAATTGCCGATTGCCTGAGTAAACAAACGCACAATTGCCGATTGCCTGAGTAAACAAACGCACAATTGCCGATTGCCTGAGTAAACAAACGCACAATTGCCGATTGCCTGAGTAAACAAACGCACAATTGCCGATTGCCTGAGTAAACAAACGCACAATTGCCGATTGCCTGAGTAAACAAACGCACAATTGCCGATTGCCTGAGTAAACAAACGCACAATTGCTGATTGCCTGAGTAAACAAACGCACAATTGCTGATTGCCTGAGTAAACAAACGAACAATTGCTGATTGCATGAGTAAACAAACGAACAATTGCTGATTGCCTGAGTAAACAAACGAACAATTGCTGATTGCATGAGTAAACAAACGCACAATTGCTGATTGCCTGAGTAAACAAACGCACAATTGCTGATTGCCTGAGTAAACAAACGAACAATTGCTGATTGCATGAGTAAACAAACGAACAATTGCTGATTGTCTGAGTTCATGAACTAAACAAACCTTGTGGCAAATTCCACTCCAATTGTACTTTTGCTTTCAAGGTTGAATTCATTTCGTGTGAAACGTGACAGCAGATTACTCTTCCCGACGCCCGAATCACCGATCAGAACCACTAGAACAACAAAAGCATCTAGATATAAAAACCAGGACTTTTCTGAGTTTCAGTGAGGCCCGGGCCACTGCAAATGTGAGGCCTCAATCTTAAAGCATGAATAGCATGCCAAATGATTTAATAATAATAATAATAATAATAATAATAATAATAATACTAATAATAATAGTAATAATAATAATAGTAATAATAATAATAATAATAGTAATAATAATAATAATAGTAATAATAATAATAATAGATAAAACAATAGAAAAGGAAAAAAATGCATATTAATTATTAATACATACAACTTTTCACAAAATCCAAGGCCTCCTCTCTAGGTGACGTCCAGGCTAAATGGCCCAGCTGCCTTCCACCAGTTAGGCCATTTCATAAATAGAAAATCTTAGGTTCGAATAAGAACACATCCTTCTTACTTTAAACTAGACGAATTACAGTATGTAAAGATGAGGCCAGTTATCAATTAAGGCCCAGATCAAATGGCCCAGCTGCCCCCCCTCAATAGGGCCTGACAAAAACAGACTGGCCAATCACACAACAACAACAACAAGAAGTGACAAAACAGCTGACAAAACAATTTTTAAAAATTCATCCAAAATGGTGACCGAAAAGCAAAACCGAAAGGTGCACCAATTAACCAGATTAACAATTAACACTAGTTAACTAATTAATTAATTAAGATTAACAATTAACACTAGTTAATTAAGATTAACATTAATTAGTTAATTAATTAACATTAACACTAGTTAATTAATTAATTAAGATCAACGATTAACCAGACCAATCAGGTCACATCACCCCCAAATGGAGACCCCTTCTCAGGTCGAGCAAGATAATCTATTCCAACCTAATCCAACGACTTCTACAGCACCGCAATCATAATGCATGCGCCATCAATCGATGGCCACTTCAAGCAAAACCACAGTCAAAACAAAACATATAGGAGAAGCCAGACTGAAATTCAAAAGGCCAGAAAAACCAGAAGTCGGGCTACAGACAGTAAATAAACAGATTAGGTAACTGGCGAATTCAGTACCCCCAAACTTTCCCCACCAATGTTCTTTCACAACTGACCCCACCACCGATTCACCCCAGTTGGGTTTTAGCTGCAAGGGAAAGGCCAACACGGAAACGCATCAGACCAGTAACAAGGCTAATAACAGAAAATGTCACAGAATTGAACGGAACTGATAAACAACTCAGCAAGCGGCAGTTGCAACGGTACAACATCAGTAAAACTATTCCCCCCCCCCCGTTCCACCCATATATTAAGCCCCCCCCCCCCCCGTTGCGTAAAGCTGGATACTTCACTGCTGCCACAAATAGGCCACTATCTGATAAGGGCAGGCTAAGGTCACAATAACAATTATCAATTCATACGCATAATATAAACCTATATATATATATATATACACCCCTAAATACATTTATATATAAACTCTATACAAGTCCTTATACCTATTAAGAAATCACATACACATAAAAACACCAGTTATATGCAGGTAAGCACACACACGCTCGCACACACACATATATATATATATTTATATACAAACATATAACAAAGGTACACATATATTTATATACACACACGTAAACGGAATCTACTGGATAAATACATAAACTGCTAACTGCGCGTCTATTGAATTACCCGAAGTCGAAACAATATAAATAATTTATGACCTAATTAAGTCAACTGTTAATTGCCGCTGTTCCTCAGATAAATCACTTCAGAGAACAACAGTGACACGGATTCAGCAAGTCCTGTCTCCTCGACACTAATGGGTGAAAACCTTGCCAGAAGCGCAGTCCATTTTCAGAAGTGCAGAACATTGTGCAAAGTGCAGAACATTGCACAAAGTGAAGAACACTGTGCAAAGTGCAGAACACTGCCAGAAGTTTGGCAGTGTCAAAAGTGCAGAACACTGTAAGAAGTACAGAACATTGCACAAAGTGCAGAACATTGCACAAAGTGAAGAACATTGTGCAAAGTGCAGAACACTGTCAGAAGTTTGGCACAGTGTCAAAAGTGCAGAACACCATCAGAAGTGCAGAACATTGCACAAAGAACATTGTGCAAAGTGCAGAACACTCAGAAGTTTGGCACAGTGTCAAAAGTGCAGAACACCATCAGAAGTGCAGAACATTGCACAAAGAACATTGTGCAAAGTGCAGAACACTCAGAAGTTTGGCACAGTGTCGAAAGTGTAGAACACCATCAGAAGTGCAGAACATTGCACAAAGAACATTGTGCAAAGTGCAGAACACTCAGAAGTTTGGCACAGTGTCGAAAGTGTAGAACACCATCAGAAGTGCAGAACATTGCACAAAGAACATTGTGCAAAGTGCAGAACACTGTCAGAAGTTTGGCACAGTGTCAAAAGTGCAGAACACCATCAGAAGTGCAGAACATTGCACAAAGTGCAGAACACTGCAAGAAGTGCACAAAGCGAAGAACACAGTTAGAAGCACAGACCATTTTCAGAAGTGTAGAACATCGTACAAAGAGAAGAACGTTGTCAGAAGTAAAGAATATCATAATCAGCACGAAGCAGCGTTGCTATTTCATAGCAAGCTTTTACAAAAGCCAAATCAGACACATCAGTCACATATCCAATCTCAATTGCACCACAACAGAACACTTTTGTAGTGTATTTCAAGTAGGCACTCGACGCTAGACTAAACGATGCAAGTTTACCACTAGACATAAAATGCCTGTCACCACCATTTTCTAAGCCTTTACATATAAAAGGTGGTTTATTTACTTTGCAACAAATCTCTCAGTTCAGGAACTTTCCCTTATTCATTAAAACTTACTCGTGGCACCAGTCCTCAAAAAGAACTCTTAAAGACTCTTCTATGTTTATCTGCGCTTCTGAGGTGAATTCATACCGGTCTTCTAGCAACTGGGCCAGGTTCCAGACACGCCATCTGTGGACAACCCCACTGACTTGACACAGCACTCGTGAATAAGCTGGTGCCCTGCACTTAGCTTTTAAGCAGCACTTTAGAAATTCTGAGTTTACAATTATGATGATATAATTATCTGATCAATAACAAAAACAACGATGACTGTCTGCTTCAGTTATATTGATCTTCACAGCGTACAGTCAGTGTACTCATTTTACAGCCAAATTCACTACCGGGCACTAGGGGAACAGAAATCTTGAAATATCATTCCATCCCAGCATGGATTTTAAGTCCCAACCTCTGGACAGACAGTCCCACATACAAACCTCGAAAGATAGCCTAGACATTCATATACGAATCGTAACAGAAAACCTGGATAAAATCACACAGAATTTTCCACAATAAGATAAGGATTGTTCAGGATAAGCCGGCCAGATCCAACTGCATTCGGAAAGCCTGTTCAGTTAACCAAATCATGTATCCATGAAATTACCCATCGATGAAATCAGGACGATGTAGAATCAGCCGGGCATAGAAACCCATTCAAACGTACACAAAGTAACAAACTAAGTAGGTAGCCCTTTAAATCCAAAACAATGTCACCCTCTGATGCACCTCTGTCCTTTGTTAAGCAATGCTCTCTATTTCTCTAACATCCGGAAGTAAGCACAATCAAACAACCCATATAGAGTGCCCATGATCAACTGGGGCATTGATTGGACAGAGTGCTTACTTGCAGGCTTGTGTATGTAAGTAAGTAAGTAATGCATTTGTTAACACGCCATATGTCCATCGACTGAGCGAGGAATCGTAGGCGTGGGTGGGTAGAGTATGGGTTCGAGTCTCATGGTGTAGGGACCTTCGCTCACAATTGTTTTATGCCTCAGATTCAGATTTGCTGACCTTGCATGCATAATAAATGCAATAATAATAATAATAATAATAATAATAATAAACAGCTGCTAGTGTAAATTTTTGTTCCTGAGGAATCACTTACCTTGGAAAAAAATTACAAAACTGATCCACATAAATTGTCCATGATCAAATGATCCACATAAAGCATCCATGATCGATTAAAAGATCTATATGGAGTGCCTATGATCAAATGATCCTTATGAAGTGCCTAAAATCAAATGATCCACACAAAGTGCCTATGATCAAAATGATCCTTATGAAGTGCCTAAAATCAAATGATCCACACCAAGTGCCTATGATCAAAATGATCCTTATAAAGTGCCTACGATCAAATGATCCTTATGAAGTGCCTAAAATCAAACGATCCACACAAAGTGCCTATGATCAAAATGATCCTTATAAAGTGCCTATGATCAAATGATCCTTATGAATGGCCTAAAATTAAACGATCCACACGAAGTGCCTATGATCAAAATGATCCTTATAAAATGCCTATGATCAAATGATCCTTATGAAATGCCTACAACAAAACTGTCCATGATCAAATGATCAGCCACAAGTGATCTCTGACAACTGGCCATGAACCAACGATCCTTCCACTGCCAAATCCTGGCCGCAAAGCCGTTGTCCTCCACCAAAATAAGCACTTGAAGGCAACGTCTTCACATGACTCACGTGCGATCACAGTCCCTCAGAACCGGTCTTTGTCCAACCCTCACTCAACCTCCGTATATCAACCGCAATGACTAACCACACATGCAACCTAACCCCTAATGAATCACTCCACATTGTGTTTAAGCACGCATATGGCTATGTGCATATGTATGTTTGTATATACGTATGTATGTATATATATATATATATATATGTATATATGCCTGGCTATGTATGTATGTATATATGCCTGGCTATGTATGTATGTATGCATGTATATATGTATGTATGTATATATGCCTGGCTATGTATGTATGTATGTATATATGCCTGGCTATGTATGTATGTATGCATGTATGTATGTATATATGTATGTATGTATATATGCGTGGCTATGTATGTATGTATATATGCCTTGCTATGTATGTATGTATGTATCTGCAAATAACAGACTAACAAAAAGTTGTTAAAATACTTTTATTCGTGTCAATAAATGAAGAAATTGCCGAGTAACTGTTTTTATTCATGCAGAATGTGAAAGTGGAATATAATATTAAAAAATTGCTGCATTTAATTGTAATTTGCTGAGCATAATATACGAAATCCACCGCTTCAGCCAATCCATCCAAGATTTACTTCCTGTACTTCTTAGTATTTAAATATGCCAAACAAAATCGTCATCAGACATCGATTCTGCTCAGCTAATGCCCTAATTAACACAGTTCAGTGATTTATATAGCTCTTCGTGTGCATGACAACCAGTCGAACTAGCAAAAAAAATCTTTGTGAATACTGGCAGTGTAACTTGTCCCTTGATTTTAATTCTAATATTTTCATTCCTTTACCGAAATTCTTATATAAAATTTCGAAATCGATACATTCCAGCGGCACCACCCACGTAAAATATGACCCAGCGCATTATTACGGGGCACTGAATCGTACCCTAACCGGCCTACCTACCTTTAAATAAGTAATCATATTCTTCGTCCTTGGATTTTGACACCATGGTTCAGCTAATCTCGGAAAGGAAAGAAGACACCGGCGGAAAGCACGATCTGGAAAGCAGCACCGTTCTAGGCAAAATAAATCGCAATAAAACCGTAGCAAAATGGCGACAACCAATACAACTACTACGACGACAACGACGACGCCCCTTTTGCTCGTATGACACCCACACCGGAAGTTCGCAAATTTTGGCTCCCACACCGGAAGTTTACGTATATAGCCAAGCTGCTTAGCAACAAATTGAAGCATTTATGCCGTGTTAAAATGAATTTACGACAATTTCCAATATTACTTCAGTTTTTTAATTTCATAATAAATTTTAATTGTGGCTTCTAATAGATCGACGATAGAAAAGACATTAACACCAAAAAGCAAACAGATTTAAAATTGTACGAGGCGATATATACCCACTCTGGAAGTTCGCCGATATTCTCGCATATGCAGAAATGCAGAAAAATAACAAACACAAATGTGACTTTCTCAGTTAAAATTTTATATTCAGGAGATTGAATCGTCAATAATTAAAATAATACATCTTTGTGGATTTATAACTTTATCTTCAAACTAGTTTTTTGCTCGTTTTAATTTTTATCGACGTTCCAGAGTTGCGAGAGTATTGACTGTTGTCAGGGACCACACAAATTACAAAACTTGGAAAGTTGTTAATAAGTTTAGATTATTTTATTTAAGCGATGTAATCTGTGATATTTTGAACCTTTAAAACGCCGGCAGTACGTATTTTATTAGTTACATCTGCATACTGTATAAATCTTTGATAGCTTAATTAAATAATAATTTATTCATGTGAACAGCCTTCTTCACGCCTCACTAGGCCTGTCTAAATTTAGTGAAAGTTGTATTTTAATAATCGTAAGTGTAATCGCGAGATTTCTACAGCGCCCAACGAAAGCCACGTCACGGGGATCAGCTCATTCACAGGCCCTCAGCAATAAAAGCAAAGTTCTTTCGCTCAAATTTCAGTTTATTAATTTGACAAGCATTCTGTTCGACAATGGTTTTGTTTATTTTTGTTCAGAGGCGCCTCAGAGGAATTTAGCCTGACGAGGCGCTGTATAAATTTGCGATGTTTATGTATGTAAATCTGCACGTTTTTTATAGCGACCGTGTATCCTCGACGCTGCTCATTTTTCAGTGAATCAATCGGGTGAGATTCTTCACCACCGCTGCCCGTTTGAATGGGCGCCACGCCGTTTAAGGTCCCCGTTGCACGGACCCTACTAGCCCGAGATTCAAATCTCAGAAACAAGCCACGATCCGTATGCAAACCAGCTTCTGCAGGCACAGGGGCGCCTTGACATATGCTTTAACCAATGTAGCTAGCCAGGCCTTCTAGGTATGTATACTAGCAGAACAGTGTAACTTGTTGCACTGTTAACCCAGTTAACATAACATAACGTAACATTCTTTTTATTGATCCAAAAAGAGAAATATAACAGCAAAAAGCACAATGTTCAGAATGGTTTTAGGAAACAAAAGGAGAACCCAGAAGGGACCAAAGTCCCGCTTATTAGGGTCCCCCCTGTACCAAAAGCTATTGCTAAATGACGAATGATTAACGGAAATGTTGTTTCAGTGTTACAGGTATTACTGGCATGACCTTGAAGTTCTTGACTGCACCGTAATCATGCCCGTCAATAAAGTTCCAGTTGTTCACAAGTTTGGAATCATCTCGCCATCTCACCGTTTAGAATTGCAGGAACGCCTGGCACAGAAAACGAAGTTGTTGAAAGCCAAAAATGAAAGGCTTATCAAAGCATCAAAGTACTGTTAAACTGTAATCATTATCATCGAAGCCTTTATCATCAGTGCCACCGTAATTGTCATTGTTACAAACCTAATCATCATGATAGCCATTATCACCATCGTCTTTACCTTGATTGCGATACCATTAATGTTTGTGATCACTCTCGTCATTCTCACTGCCATCACATTTGTTTATCGTCTTCATCACTTACATGTAATTGTAATGATGCTTGTAATCCTAACGATTACATGTAATTGTAATGATGCTTGTAATCCTAACGATTACATGTAGAGCATTGTTAAAATGGTTTGCTATTGAACTGCACTGTCCGAAAAATCTTCTTTACGTTAGTACATTATTTTACATCTTTTCTGCCATTATTTTACGTCTTTTCTGCCTTTCTCTGTGAATTGAAGTTTGAATATCTGGTTTCCCCTTTTAAGGTTAAGCAGAAAATATATTTTAAATGTTTCTTGTGATTTGCTCATATTTTTGCCCGTCTTTTCATTTAAATTTTAAAAATTATTTTAAAATTTAAATTACATGACTGTAATAGTTTAGGGCATCAGTTATTTTTTAATTTACCAATTCTATTTGTACTTCCTTTGTTATATTGTTATCGGAATATCTGTTTATGTGGAACAGTATGTAATTTGTTACATGGAACATTATGACATTTGATACTTGGAACGTCACATTTCTTTATATGTCGTTTGGTGTGTGCTGAATTCCCATACTGGGGTTTAAATGACTGTTACCTTCATCTCTTACCTTTACGTTTATCATTGAAGTTATCTGTTTCTTCTTGTGCTGAAGCAGGAATCCGTTGGAAGTAACAGAAGAGTTTGTTCTTGCTTACAATGCGGCTCAGGACCTGAAAAAACGCGAAAAACTTGACGACAGGGCGGGAAAAATGTTGGAGAAATTGAAGGCACGTATGATCTAATCTTTGAATTTTGTGAACGCCTGTGTAGTGAAGACAGACAGACAGACACATACAGACAGACACAGACAGACAGACACACACAGACAGACAGACACACACAGACAGACAGACAGATGGCCCCAAAGCCTATCTGCAAATTCGATCAACCGCACAGTTGTTTTGGGAGGCTCAAATTTATATACTACATATGTTTTGACCGAGCGCCTGTGAATAAGCTGGTTCCTGTAACTTAGATTTCGTTGGGCGCTGTAGAAATCTCAAGATTACGATTACACGGCTGACACTCAACCATTTGGCGACGAAATTTACTTTACAAGTGTTGTCTGCTTTACAGTATTGTGTCACTTCTGTTTTTACACGTGCCGAGGATTGGCTGCACGACGGACAATTTTGTGCCATCTGCTTCTGTCCCTCATCTCCTGTAATAGCTGAGTGATACATTCCTGCTACAAATGAAATTACATTTTAGCAAATTAGCTTTGCATTTGCATCGCCGTGAAAGCCACAGTTGTGTTGCGTTTGTGAAACAGAGGCAGGTGGGTTTGAAAACCGGTGGAGTCGGAAATCACGTTGATTTGCCAATTGCTTGGACAGAGTTGACTCAGTTGTCACAGTGCAAGGGACACATTCAGCAAGGTATAGTCACGTTTTAGTTATGTACTAGATGAGACACTTCTGTGGTGATTAGATATCACTTAATTTAGGTTTCAGACACTCTTGTGGCAATAAGATTTCACTAATTTAGGTTTTAAAGACTTCTGTGGCAGTTAGATTTCACTTAATTTAGGTTTCAGAGACTTCTGTGGCGATTAGATATCACTTAATTTAGGTTTTAATGCACTTACTATGTGTGCAAGCATGCTACTCATTGAACCAATCTGTCTTGCATAAAAGACATGTGGAAAAGGTGCTACGTAAATGCGAAATATGTTTATACATCGAGGACTTCGTGCATACATACATATGTACACACATACATGAATACATATGTACATACATAGATATGTATATGCATGGTCAACCATGATTGTGGCCAGTACAGTCACCATGGCAACCAGAACTACCACTGCTGTGGTCCTACTGTTTGCAGTGCCTTTGAAAGTCTACGTAAAGATGTGTTTAAGTGCTCATTTATGTTCTTCGTGTGTTTGGATGGATGTATGTATGTATGTGTACATATGTGTGTACATTTGTGTGTGATTGTGTAGGTTATGTATGTATCTTACAAGTGTATGTATGTATGTATGTATGTGTGTGTATGTATGTATGTATGTATGTGTGTGTGTTTATGTATGTATGTATCTTAGAAGTGTATGTATGTATGTATGTATCTTAGAAGTGTATGTATGTATGTGTGTGTGTGTATGTATGTATGTATGTATGTGTGTGTGTATGTATGTATGTATGTATCTTAGAAGTGTATGTATGTATGTGTGTGTGTGTGTGTGTGTGTTTATGTATGTATGTATGATTGTTGACACTTTATTTAGCACCTTGAATGCCTTCAAGTGATGCGTTGTTATACGGTGTCTCTTAACAGAGTGTTTGGATATCCTGATGGTGTCGTTGGATCAGTCCCCGGCTTCTGTAGACCACGTTCCGGTGCTCTTCTTTCTTGCCGAATCGGTTCTTTACTCGCTGAGAACTGACGTCATCTATGAACAATATCTGGGTTCGTCAGAGGTCAAGCTGCTATTAATAGGACAGCGGGTTTTCGCCCGACTGTTTTTCCACCACATGTGCGGCCAGATGATGGAATTTCCTGACCTGAAACGCCGACTGCATACCTACTTAGATGGTAAGTTCGGAGGTGGTGGTGTGTGGTGGTGGTGGTCGTTGGTGGTGTGTGGTGGTGGTGGTGGTCGTTGGTGGTGTGTGGTGGTGGTGGTGGTGGTGGTGGTAGAATGTTGTGGTGTTGGTCATAATCGTAGTCAGTCTGTATGAAGAGTTCTAGACACCTCTCAACTGAAACGTTATGAACCATGAGAATACTTGAAGAGGTGAGTTTTCAGTTAAAAGTGAAGGAATAGACTTATTAAGACAGTTGAGAATATGATGAGAGGGAGTTCCAAATGGTGGGACCAGCCACTGCTGTGAATGAGTGCCGGCCGTAGACCAGACACGTACTAGGAACAACATACTTTCCAGAAGATGTTGATCAGCGTTTTAAGAAATAAATAAACGTAACTGTAGACATTTGTCTATAGCGACCGTATGGCTGCTACACTGTATCTCTGCCTGACTTTTGTATGTTGACCTGGAACCGAATCCTTTTCCCTATCGATTTTGTTTTGACTGAGCACCTGTGAATAAGCTGGTTCCCATAACGTGGCTTTCATTGGGCGCTGTAGAAATCTCGAAATTACGATTACGATTCACAACCACTGCGCATTTGAATGAGCGCCACGCCCTTTAAGATCCCTGTGTACGGAACATGTTAGCCCGAGATTAAAATCTCTGAATTAAGCCACAGTAATAATAATTAGACACTTCTAATGCACGAGGTATAAATAAGCCATGACCAGGACATGAAGCACTGATGATGAGTGTCAGCTTGAAGCGTATTAGCTCAAATACAGGAAGCTAGTGTGGAAAAGTGCAAAGAACATAACGTGGCAAAATTCATTTGTAGGCTTTCTGGATTCGCAGAAGGTGTACAAACCCTACCCACAAATCCTCTACTGCGTACGGTACATGTCAGCCGTTGGAAGCATCGTGATCGGAGACGCTGCTAACGAAGAGAAAGAAGAACCGGCAAAGCAGACGACATCCGCTGTATGCTTAGGACTCTAGCTTAATATATTATATGATAAAAATAATAGAATTAATATAAAAATATGATAGAATTAATTAAATATTATTAATATATTTTCTTCAGGATAATGTTTTACTTCATTAGAGATCATAATACCTCGGGGCAAAAAATTAATAATTAATAACGATAATATAAAAATATGGTTGAATACTTCATCATCATTTGCAGTTCTTGTTATGGCTGCCCAAAATGGTGTTGTTAAAGGAGGCTCCAATGTAATAAATGTAATCTTGATGGTGTATTATTTGAAGTTTTGTTTTGATTTGTCACAGAAACTTCCCGACAAACCTTTGGAACGGGGTGATAATCCATTGCAGCCAAGTGCCAGCCGTGCTAGTGTGACACTCAGTTCCAGCATACACGAACTGGCGCCAACTCTGTGGCACTCGCTTGATGTTTGGCGATGTGTCTGCCAGTTGGGTGGTGGACTTTCCCAGGCGTTGAGTACAATGCAAGAATGTGCCGTGGATCTGGCAATGGAAAACTGGTATCTAATCTAATCTAATCTAATCTAATGACTTCTACAGCGTCATTTTAAAAATGCACACGGCATGAAGCAAGCAAAACTGTACTAAAAATCGTATGTTAGAAATACATGTAGTCACTTGGTTTTGTTAATCGTAATTGTAAACTTGAATTTACTACAGCACCCAAAGAAAGCTAAGTCGTGGGAACCAGCTTATTCAGAGGCGCTTAGTCAAAACAAAATCGATAGACAAGAAGGGTTTGGTTCCAGGTTAAGATCCAAGAGTTGGGCAGGCAGACAGGCTGTGGTGGATGGTGTTTGGAATTGGATCTGCAGGACTGATAATGGTAAGCAGAGGAATCAGGATAGGATCTGCAGAAGAGGAGTGCATTCAGTTTTGAGTGAAAGACCTGTGCAAAGATTGCAGGGGTTGATAAGACGCTATCAGCTGCATGATGATTGACCAAATGCATTTACCAAAAGAAAACTGTCTCACTTGCAAAGAAGAATGTTTTAACTTTGTATTGACTCAGTGTGATTTTTGTAGGGTGGATGTGATCTGTGCTTTGGACATTCTTGGCGATGCAGCTAGGTCGAATCTTGAAACGTTGACGGCGTTGCAACGTATCGCTTGTGGAATTCGTGATGAACATCTGCTCACAAATCGAGATGCTGAACAAGGAGGTGAACTCTACTCATAATCGTAATCGTAATCTCGAGATTTCTACAGCGCTCAACAAAAGCTAAGTCACGGGAACCAGCTTATTCACAGGCGCTCGGTCAAAACAAAATCGATAGGCAAAAGGGTCAAGATCCAGGAGTCAGGCACTCAGACAGTCGGACGGCTGCTCTAAATGACTTAATGATTTCTATAGTGCCGTTATTGTAATGCTGAAAGCATCAGTCGATGATCAAAATGACACGAAATAACTAAAAAATAAATAAAGGAGTGTCATTAAACTACTTACAAATGATGAAGTGCCTTTCTTACAATCAATGTTACCCCTATGATTCCTCTCTCAATTGATGGACTTATGGCGAGTTATCAGATGCATTACTACTTACTTACTTAGTGGAGTGAGGATCCTATAGCAGCGGGGGGCTCCGGAGCCCAAGAGTTATTGTCTAAGCATAAAATAGATTGCGCGTAAACAAAGCCCAATTTCTCACTATCTGACTCTCCTTTAACAGTAAGCAGACGATTTGGTTGCAAGCGTAAATCTTTAGATATTGATGCTTAATAAATGCAGAAAAAAATAAATATAAATAATGATGGCGCTGTAGAAGTCTTCAGACTAGATTTTATTCAAATGAAAACAGAACTGATTGTATTTTATTAAAACGAAAAATTCAGCTGTTTTTCTGGCTTGGAATTTTTTAGGCATCGATGAAGACCTTGACTTAGCAACAACATCAGACTCGAGATATGCAGCACGTCTTCCAGCGATAGCTGAGTCAGAAGTGGTGGTGAAAAACAGAGAAGGGGCGGAGCAAGAAGTCAGTGGCGAAGACCAACTGGATGCCGTGGTTCCCGAAGTCGAGAGTGATTGGACGAATTCTAGGTCGCGGGGCGGAGTCTTCTCAAGCGAAAGTCTGGGTTGGGAGAGGACGGATGTGACCTTTTTTACCGATAAATCTGATACTCAAAACTTCACCAGCGATTTTGATTCGAACTCTTCTTCATTGTTGACAAATCAGATGGTATCTTCGTCATCTGTCTGTATTTTTGGATTTTCATGTATTTAATCTTTAAATATTAATTTATACTTAAATCTTTATTGAATATATTTTATTTAAGTTTATGTTGAACTGGTGTTTTTGAAGACCAGAGTTTTATGGCGGATGCAGAAGAAAGTAAGTCGTCTTTAACTTAACCAAGACAGCGAAGAATGTTTTTCAGTCAGCGAAGCAAAAAGCAGGGAGTTCAATTCCCTGCCAGCGCAGAAAGGTGCTTCAAGATTTCTGCTGCATTTGCACCAACTAGCGAACTCGGCCATAAAATGAGTACACTGACTGTACACAGTTTCAGGGGGTACATCAGGCAGCAAGGAAGGGGACTAGCCACCCACCCAGCATTCATATCTATGGCTGCTTTGTGGTGTTGGCATGAAAGGCTTTTCTTCTGTAAATAATTAAGTAAATAAATACAGCTATCATAATAATTTTAATTCTTCAGATACCCATAGTTTGTTCATATAAGTAATAAAACAACACCTATAAAATTAGCAGGATTTTCATATTTGAGTTCATGTCATGTCATGTCATGTAATCATCTCTGGACTGGATCCAGTCGTTGATTTCTCTATGACATCCCTCCACAAATCTCGTTTCCCGGCCATCTCCTCAAGGGTCATTCTCCGTCTGCCCTCCGTTTTCCCATAGATAGTAACTCCGGCACCTTTCAGATCCTCTTCAAGGCAGTCTATCCATCTTCTTTTCGGTCTTCCCACTGCCCTCTTTCCGTCCGGTTTGTATTTAAAGATTTTCTTTGGATTACGGTTCTCCTCCATCCTCAGGATATGTCCTGCCCACTTCATTCTTCTTTTCTTAATCACATTGTTTATCAATGGTTGTTGTGTTCGTTGTCTAATACTTTCATTCGTTACATGGTCCTTATAGCTAACTCTTAGTATTCTTCTGAGCCATTTGTTTTCTGCTGCATTCAGTTTATTCTCCATTGTTCTTGTGATACTCCATGACTCACATCCATAGATTAGTACTGGGATCACGCATGTGTTGAGGATTTTTAGCTTTATCTCCAGTTTTATATCATGTCGTTTGAAGACCTTTTGCAACCTGTTAAAGGTTGACCCTGCAAGTGCTATTCTCCTTTTGATTTCTGTTTCAGATCCTCCCCCTGCTTTCATTTCACTTCCCAGATAGACAAACTTATTTATTACCTCAATTTCTTGTTCCTTAAGCTTAACTATCGGCCCGTTGTATTCCTTTTTTGT
This sequence comes from Norana najaformis, assembly GCA_964023275.1. Classification (NCBI taxonomy): domain Eukaryota; kingdom Metazoa; phylum Annelida; class Clitellata; order Crassiclitellata; family Hormogastridae; genus Norana; species Norana najaformis. Next base: position 1,495,665 of record OZ029923.1, read on the forward strand.
TATTGGCATTATTTTAGTTTTGTTATAGTTAATTTTCAGTCCAAGTTTTCCACTTTCCTCTGCTAGTGCCTCTAACAGCTCCATTATTCTTGTTAGGCATTCTGCAATCAGACATGCATCATCTGCATATTCGACATCCTCTGCATTTCTTGGTTGAGATTGTGCTCCCAAATTATGGGTTCTTTCCAGACGTCTCATGATATAGTCTAATACCATATTAAACAAGATTGGTGACAGGATGCACCCCTGTCGGAAACCTGTTTCTATCTTGAACCATTCCGTTTCCTCTCCTTCTAATCGAATGCATGCCATTATTGTGCCGTATAGTTTTCTTATGAGTCTGATTAATTTGGCGTGAATGCCATATTTCTCCAAGATCTTCCATGCTTCTGATCTCCAGACTGAGTCGTAGGCCTGGGCAAAGTCAATGAAGCACATAACTGTTTCTTTATTGTATTCAATTCTTTTTTCGATGATTTGTCGGATTACAAAAATCTGATCTGAACAACCTATATTTGAGTTCAGCACCCCAAAATTAGTAAAAAAATTAATAAAAATTTATTTTAATAGTAATTTTTTAAAATTATTTAATAAAAAAATAGCCTGTTTGACCAGTGGTATAGAAACAGTTTAAATCTGTTGAGTTGTGTTATTATAAGCAAGTTCACTGTCAGCGTGTTTACTGGTTTTGCTTTTGATAGCCAGAAGAAAATGCTGTTGTGGGTCTGGCTGGCTGGCGATGGGAGCTCGTCTTGAAGTACATCGACGTTCTGACTCACGTCGCGCTCTGTGGGGCCACGTCTTTAATTCGCAGGCAAGCTCTGATGGGCAGCAATGAAGTTACCGACTACATCCACCAGATGGCGAGCGTTGCTTGCTGTCCGCTTGCGAGCGCCGGCCTCTTCGATCTGCTCTTCTTTCAAACTGCTACCCAGGATAAAGCAGAAAAAGGTTACATTACATTGGTCTGTTGTTACAATACTGTCGTATGTCACAGAGCTATATAAACTCTATTATGCTTGCATGCCCATCTGTCTCTGCTAGCTAGCACAGCGTTTTTAGAGGTATTTAAATGTGCTACATTAAGTGCCCAGATATTTATATATATCTATATACATACACATGCATATGTACACATACATACATACATATGCATATATATGAGGAGCCCTGTTTTTGAGTTCTTAGTTTGAAGTTACAGTAAAATTGTAAATATGACCTAGCTAAATGCCTTCTTCATAATGTCCAAGGCATCAATCGATTGTTGCTATAGTCGTGATGTGATCACGATCGGAGGTTGTAATTCATTAGATCAGAGAAACCATCAACCAGGCTATGGTGGGTAAGCAGGTAAAACGAAAATCATTGCATATCCTTCTAAGTGATTTGTGATCATATATATTGGTAAGATTTGATTAGTTTAGTTTAGATACAGATATTTATTTTGCATTTAATAAGCGCCACTGTCTAACGACTAAGCATCAACCGATGGTGCCGAGCAACTGTGAGTGAAGGACTTGCTCATGGTCCCTACACAGTAACCATCCGAAAGGAGGCTTGAACCTGTACTCTCCGTGTTAATAGCTAAGTGCTCTACCCAATTGGCTAGATTTGAGTAGATTACAAGTGTTAGTTCGTGTTAGATAAGACTGCATCTGTGTACTGATATATTTGATTAAATTGTTTTGGTTTTGGTTAGATGAAAACACTTTTGCCTGTGTTTTATTGAAGGTGGCCCGAGTGACTGGAGCTGGCGAGTGAGATTTTGTGCTTTCTTGAGTCTGTACAAGATCCACCTCTGCCTCTCCAAGGACCAGTCAATGCTGGGTGTTTACACGGTCATATGGAACATTCTGGAACAAGCTCAGCTGCTGGAGAGGGATCTCCGGGTTCTGGAAGCCTTGAAGGTGGCGCAGGTAGAAGAAAGTGATCTACTCCATCAGACTGTTTCTGTTTGAACAATCGTGTTTGAACATAACAAGGGCTTTTGACTTTTAATGTAACAAGGGCTTTTAATTTTTAGCATAACGAGGGCTTTTACTTTTAACATAAGGGCTTTTGACTTAGCATTACAAGGGCTTTTGACTTTTAACATAACAAGGGCTTTTAACTTTTGACATAACAAGGGCTTTTAACTTTTAACATGACAAGGACTTTTGACTTAATGTAACAAGGGCTTTTGACTTTTAACATAACAAGGGCTTTTAACTTTTGACATAACAGGGGCTTTTAACTTTTAACATAACAAGGACTTTTGACTTAATGTAACAAGGGCTTTTCTCTTTTAACATAACGAGGGCTTTTAGCTTTTAATGTAACAAGGGCTTTTAATTTTTAACATAAGGGCTTTTAACTTTTAATGTAACAAGAGCTTTTAACTTTTAATGTAACACGAGCTTTTAATTTTTAACATAAGGGCTTTTAACTTTTAATGTAACAAGAGCTTTTAACTTTTAATGTAACAAGAGCTTTTAACTTTTAACATAACAAGGGCTTTTAACTTCTAATGTAACAAGAGTTTTTAACTTTTAATGTGACAAGGGCTTTTAACTTTTAATGTAACAAAGGCTTTTCACTTTTAACATAACAAGGGCTTTTAACTTTTAATGTAACAAGGGCTTTTGACTTTTAACATAACAAGGGCTTTTAACTTTTAATGTAACAAGGGCTTTTGACTTTTAACATAACAGGGGCTTTTAACTTTTAACATACCGAAGGCTTTTAACTTTAAGTGGTTAAAACATGTACTTTGTATTAGAAGGTAGAACCAATGCAAATTTACAGGGAATGCTTCATAGCCAATCCTCCATAACTTCTTTTTAGACGCTGTGATTGTGCCCACTGAGACAGGGGAGACTATCTAACTTCGTAATCGTAATCCCAAGATTTCTACAGCGCCCAACGAAAGCCACGTCGTGGGGACCAGCTTATTCACAGGCGCTCAGTCAAAACAAAATCGATAGGCAAAAGGGTTCGGTTCCAGGTCGAGATCCAAGAGTCAGGCAGAGAGATTCCTGTGACTTATTCAAGAGAAATGAGCTCTCTTTCCAACATCTCGCGACTGCAATCCACTGCTTTAATGCAGTCATGTTCTGCAATACCTTTTTGCTCTTCGATTTTCTGAAGTTTGTGAAGTTCTGTGATCTAAACGCAACCCACCCTAACAGCTTCACTCCCTCTTAGCTCTCTGGTCTTCTGGCAGCCAGACTTGGTTCTTGACATGGCATCTTTGACAACCCCACTGACTTGACGCAGTGCTCATGAATAAGCTAGTGCCCTGCGCATAGCTTTTAAGTAGTGCTTTAGAAATTTTGAGCTTAATATGACATTACATGACATTGCAGTTTATGAAATACTTTTTACATTACTGTTTTCTGTCAGGTTGATGCCAACTTAGAAAATTTACTTTATGAGCATCTGTCTGTGACTGTGCCAAGCAACCTGGGGGCAAAGGTCGCGCAGGGGTTGGCGAGTGTCTATTTGCCCCCTCTGCCGCCCCCTGCCAGTGGTAGTCGCCCTCAGACAATGGGGCGAACTATAACGGTAGTCACGCCTAAGTCTGAAACACTCAACAAGGTCACTGATCGTGGACAAAGATCTCGTCAACCATTGCGAACATCTTTAAGGTCAGGGCTTGACTTTTGACCTAGTTTAGATTGGCACTTCAGCCTAGTAACCTGGTTTTTGTATTGGTATACGGTTTGACCCAGATTTGGCTAGGAGTCAGCATATTTTTCAGATGACCTAGTTTTGAATATTTCTTTTGACCAGAGACGAGATTATGCTTTCTACGCTGCTCTATCAGCCGCCAGTTTCTTACGAGAAGCGCAACGAAAGACGACTACAATACGTCATAGAGGACCAGGTAAATCCGGTGACGTCGTGTTACTCTACCTACCATAAAAGCTCCTGTTTGCATCCCTTGCTAGTGTCGCGACAATCGAAGCGCAAGTACTGGATTGGTTAGCCACGCTGGTTTAACTTGTATGTTGCGGCTCCTCTGTGCGTGAGGATTCTGGTTTGCACCCCGGTCGTAGCTCACTTTAGAGATTTGAACCTCGGGCTGTCACGGTGTGTACATGGGTAGCTTAAATGGTGTGGCGCCCATTCTAATGGGCAGGGGTGGTGAAGGATCTCACCCGATCAGTTCATTAAAGAATGAGCAGGGTCAAGGCCATATGGTCACTTTAGAAAAACAGGTACCTTTACATTTATTCCGATTTGGCTACCTAAAGCAAGTCATAGATACTCCACATGGCGTGGCACCCATTCAAATGGGCAGTGGTGAAGGATCTTACCTGATCAGTTAATTGAAAAATGAGCAGGGTCGAAGCCATATGGTCGCTGTAAAAACGCTGTGTACCTCTGTAAATCCTTCTGACGATGCACTTGTGAGTACGATGCACTTGCGCAACAGGCCGGTGTAAGTAGCCCTGTAAAAACCTCGGGTGTTGCACAAGTCTAGTGGTTAGTGTGTTGGACTATGAAACCTGATTTCAGGATTCAAATCCTCACAATGGCAGAAAGATGAATAATCTTCAACCTTTCAAAGGCACTTGAACATCAGCGATATGCTTGACTGACCTCAAACTACCCAGCTACTGGCAACTTCTCCATCAAGTTATCTAATCCAATCTAATGACTTCTATAGCGCCGTCATCATACTGCTCAAGGCATCAGTCGATGGTTGCTTCAAGTGAAAATCGCAATTCCAAAATCATAATCCTTCAGAGAAGCCGGGTCAAATGCAACAGGTCAGATAAACCAGAAGCCAGGCAATGGTGGGTAAGCAACTTAAAATAGGTGCACCTTGACCATTGTTTTAATGACAATGGGTTGGTATTGCTATCATGTGAGTTTGCGTAACATCATGTCGTGAAGAGGTACTGTGTAGATCTTTGATTACGTTTTCTGTACACATCCTAGAAGTACTGGATCCAGAAGATCGAAGAAAAGTTAAAGCCATAACCTATGATAAAAAATTTAAAATGTTTGAATTCAATTAGAGTATGTATCAGTTCTGTGCTAAACTGTGTTTAGTGGCGAAAAGAGCTTGAACGACAAGCGAATGAAGAAGAAGCAAAGCTTAAAGAACTTGACGAAAAAGAAAAAAGAGCAAAAGAACCAGAACAGTTGAAGGAATGAATTGACCAAAGCTCAGAACAAAGCAATACATAACATGCTCGTGAATGTCTTTCATATTTATTGTTAGTTTGTAAATAGCTGTAATTAGATGTCATTTACGTTAATCAATCATTACCAAATACTGTTATTAACGATTATTGTACCGAAAATAATCATTTGTCTTCCTTCTTAAAACTGTCTTCCAGAAGATTAACTCGATTGTTATATGTAACTCAATTTTTAATTGTGATAATTATGAACTATTTTAATACCGTCTTCCAGACCAAGATTAATATTAACGTCGTTGAACATAACTCGATTTATTTTTATTGTGTGATAATTATGAACTATGTTTTTACAAGTTTTTAATGTAAACTTTGAGTGAACAGTGCCGTGTAACAATTTTGCTGCTGATTTTTCTTAAACTTATTTTCCGTCAGTTTTGTATTATTTGTGCTAAAATCGTAATTGGATTTACTAGAAATCTTAAACTGGCATTCTAGAAATTAAGTAGGCCAAACCCCAAATGCCAATTTCACCCTAAATCTTGAATCTGTAATTTACTGATTTACTCCACGGCTTGCCTTTTGGTGTGTGAATCAATTTTTGATAATCCATAACCGAAACCACCATCACAAATGAATGTCTGCTCAACCATCGACCGGTCTAAAATTCCTCTACTGCCTCTAAAGTTGACGGTACACATCTCTGAAATCTGGGCATCCTTTCATTACGAAAACCGTCTAAAAACCAACTTACAACTGTCAAGATATTAAATTGTCTTTTTTAAAGTCAGTCGTCACAATAATTGTGAACTCAAAACTTCTGAAAAGTTTAAAAGAGGACAACTTTTTTGGGCAACTATTTCCTTCTGATCAACAGCAATTTACAGAGCGCTTCGACGAAGTTCTTAGGAGAAATTAAACAAATGTTTTGCTACATTTCCACATCAGCATTGTATAGACAGCTTCAATCTGCAACCAGGGCAGATATGGACCAGAGAACTGAGAATGTCCTAGTCTTTCACCCATAAAAAACCAAAGTGCCTCAAATACTTTTCTGTCGTGCAGGAACACAAATGCAAAACATAACATCACGAAACACTGAACACAAACAAACGAGAAAGTCAGTTTTGTTGCTCAACTGTGTAAACGTTGTTTTGCCCAACAAAACAGCCGAGCAGCAAAACTACGACAACTATCGGTCCAATAACATGTCCGTCAAAATCAAATTCCGCAAACCTGCAGTTTCAGCACAGTATACAACAATTTAACAGACGTACACAATGTAACTTGACTTTAAACAGCGTCTTTCCAAGTAACGGTTTTCGAAACGTCATGGGTCTTCTGGCACATCAAGAATTAAACAATAACATGAAGAATTATCTTGCATCATTCCAGTGATTAAGCAGCAGTTCAACCGCACAGAACAACCCAGGGATTTCTTTAGAAGCACTCGATCTTGGATAATGTATATAATATATACTGTAGTTTGGTCATCAGATTACAACTCAGAAGAAAAAGAAACAGCTCATGCATCATGCACTATCAAAGTTTAAAGATCAGATTAGATTTCTGGCTCACGTTTTGGTCACAGCCTGTAACAGAGACCAAGTAAAGATCGTGAATAATCACCACTCATCCCGTGTCAACACTTTAACAGCGGCCGGGAAAATTTATCCATCTTCGACTAGTAGGAAGAACCAACCAAAAGAATCATTCAGTTATGCCTCTTGTTTAGCAACATAAAAAGTACATAATGTATTTTATAGTTTTCTGTTTTACAGTACAATTGTTATCAAGGAATCTTTTACGTGAAGAATATTCACAACAGAGCAATCGACTGCACCTAAAAATCGACAGATACGGAGGGGCAGGTTCTAAAGCAATACGGGCCGTACTTTATGCTTATGGTACCACAGACTACAAGCAGAAGGTATAAACGCTAACCTTTCGAAATATGACAAACTAATCACAATATTTTACCAGCAAAAACAGTAATTTTGAAGAAATTTTAACCATCAGAAACAAACGGCAATCCTTAAATGTGGCATCTTTTGATGTATGCCTCTCTTAGAACTTTCTACACAAAATTAGCCAGTAGTATTAAAATGATGAGATCTTGACCAACAGCCATACATGTCACCGTCCGTTTTTTCAAGTTCCCCTTTCAACTTCTCAGACTATCAGTGTCTAAAGTTTCGGTTCAAATCAAACCTCAGTCTCCAATAGATGGCAGTCTTCGTGTTGGAGCCAATAAAGAAAATTGGTGGTGGTTCAGTCTGTCAGTGCTTCAAAACAAGAGAAGTATCAGGACAGTTTCTCCAGCAGATTATGCTTCTGACTATGACATCATTCGAAGCAACTACTGATGCTTTCTGCATCACAACAATGCTAACGAAGTCACTAATCAGATACAAAGCATTCCTTAAGAGACAATGACTTAAGTCATTACATTAGAGACGTAGCATTCCTTAAGAGACATGACTTAAGTCATTACATTAGATACGTAGCATTCCTTAAGAGACAATGACTTACGTCATTACATTAGATATGTAGCATTCCTTAAGAGACAATGACTTAAGTCATTTCATTAGAGACGTAGCATTCCTTAAGAGACAATGACTTAAGTCATTACATTAGATACGTAGCATTCCTTAAGAGACAATGACTTAAGTCATTACATCAGATACGTAGCATTCCTTAAGAGACAATGACTTAAGTCATTGCATTAGATACGTAGCATTCCTTAACAGTCACTCATTACAGGTAATGAAATGGAATAACAGTTGAGCCGATTTCGTAGTTGTGAAAGAAAGATGTTCTGAACAACTACCCAAGTTTTCAGTGGATCCATTTCTTAAGATTTTGAACAAAGAACAGCACAAATATTTCTCAAAAATTAATAAACTGCAGTTATGAAATTAAATCAACTCTACAAGAGTCAGGAAACTTTCCCATGTTAAACTGAGCACAAAATCAGTCTTTTCTCCATCCAGACAAATTGATAGACAGAGGACAAAAGCCGTTGCCAGCAAAAAAATTCTGCTTTGGATTTGTTTACCCTGTTACTGGATTTTCAAAACTTTTTTGTTGTTAACCGTAACTTAATTGTCCACTTTCTGTAACAGTTTTTTGTCAAAAAGAACGTATCCACAGCTCGAAACACTGGCAACAAAACGCAAACTTCGAAACGAAACATTAAACTGCAAACAGCAGTAATTATCGACGTCCCCGGTGCTCAAATAGCCAAAGTTATCATCACAGAAACCAAACGTCTTAATCAAAATTAACTTCCTAACGTTCGGCAAAACACTTCTTGGCTGCTGGACGAAGGTCTTTGTTCCGGACAAGATGGTTGGTCAAGGTGGTCAAGCGCTTATGTCCACTCCTCTTCCTCAGCCGCAGCTCTGTAAGGCTCGCCTCCGAAGGCCTTGCCAGCTGCTGAGGCGTCGAAGTCACCCCCGGTGGGTCCAAACTGAAATGACACAAAACGACCAATCAGAAGCCAAGCAATAATAATAATAATAATAAGACAATTTATATAGCACCGTAGCACAGCCGAGGCCGAAGAAATGGGCGCTGTACATGGGTTGGCAAACCTCGAGTTAAGCCACGTTTCACTATAAGAAACGTACAACGTTCAAGAACCTTTCAAAGACACAGGCCATATACCAGATCTAAATAAATGCATCTTAGGATTAGCTTAAAATGTTTCCTACATGTTCATCAGAAGTTAGGATTTTCAACGTACATACCAACTGGAAGGCGCTTAGTGCTGTTAAGAAAAATTTACCTGAGTGGCACAGAGCTGGCCGATTGCATTAAAGTTCAAGATTCAAATCCTGCAATCAGCCGCTGATCAGTCAGACGATTCCTTGACCAAGAGACCACATTTCTGCTGAGTTTCTTCACAATGGAGTTTCCTTATAAAGGCGTGTAAAGAAATGCACATTAGATTTACATTTTGTTCATTCGAGACTACCTTACATTTGAAAAAACCTGCATATGTTGACATATAGCTGGCAATTCTCACCTGTCCTCGTCTGGTGTCTCTTGAGCCGTATGATCCGCCAACCGACGTAAAACCACCAGCGCCGTAAGAAGCCTCGGAAAATTCTTCCAGCCATGTTGGAACAGGCTGCTGGGCCTGAGAAGCAGACAAGAAATGCATCAGCATCGTCAAACCACTAGTCAATGCATTCCAACAATTCTTTCCTAGCAAGCACCTGTAAGCTGTTGGACTGGATCATGGATAAAGCAAGGAGATGGCCTACACAGAAGTCAAGGAGAGGACACAGAACCAAGAAGAGTGGTGTCATCTGATTCCTGGACCTGCCCAAGGCCAGAAGAAAAGAGACATACACTGAAGAAGTATGTACCTATGCATTTGTTTACAGCCTTACAAGAACCCTTCAAAGACACAGAACCAAGACCATCTAACATCTAAAGACCTGTATCTTATGATTAGCTCAAAATGTCGTAAGCGTTCGCTAGAACAGTTACAGTTTTTACTGGAAATGTTCCTTAAAGCTGCAGAATGTGGTGATCTGTAATGCCATTCACACCTAAACTTAATGCTCATCTTTTCAACTTGCTTAGCCACAGTAGCCTACCAGCTGGTTTTCATACCCAAAATCTGATTTTGATCAGACTTCTCCAACAAATGAGTTTTGTTATTTTTTTATTTAAGCGACACCTGACTCATGCCTTGTGCATTATGACAACAATAAAAAATTCCTCGGACTGGACAAGATCAAATCAAAAACAAATCAGTTTCCAAAATGCGTCAGGATTCAAACCTCAGACACTAAGGTAAAGGACCATCACATTACCTAACCACATACCTCACAACCACAAAACTTACACCGCAACAAAAATCACACCACCAAAAAAGTTACATTGCAACAAAACTTACACCGCAACAAAACTCACACCACCACAAAACTCACACCACCACAAAAAGTTACACCGCAACAAAACTCACACCACCACAAAACTCACACCACCACAAAAGTTACACTGCAACAAAACTTACACCGCAACAAAACTCACACCACCACAAAAGTTACACTGCAACAAAACTTACACCGCAACAAAACTCACACCACCACAAAAGTTACACTGCAACAAAACTTACACCGCAACAAAACTCACACCACCACAAAAGTTACACTGCAACAAAACTTACACTGCCACAAAACTCACACCACCACAAAACTTACATCAGCCAGAACTTTCACAAGCGGACGGGCCAGATCTTTATCCGTGTCAGGGTTGAAGAAGCTGGTTGCCTTTCCCAAGTTGCCGCATCTTCCGGTTCGTCCGATCCTGTGAACGTACTCATCGATTGTGCCCGGCATGTCATAGTTGATGACGTGCATCACGTTTGCGATGTCCAAACCACGAGCGGCTACAGATGTCGCGACCAATATCGGCGCTCGAGCAGTCTTGAAGTCACGCAGGGCTTCTTCTCGCTCACGCTGCTCGCGATCACTACACATAGATCGTACGGTAAGGTATAGCTATGAAGCTAAGGTAAATGGTTAAGTTAACGTAGGGTAAAGTTAAGAAACATAAGGTGTATGGTAAGGAAGTTCAGCAAGGTTAAGTATACAGTCAGATTAGGTAATCGTAATCATAAACTTGAGATTTCAACACCGCCCAATGAAAGCAAAGTCATGGGAACCAGCTTATTCACAGGCGCTCAGTCAAAACAAAATCGATAGGCAGGAAGGGTCAGATTTAGTTCCAGGTCAAGATCCAAGAGTCAGGCAGGCAGATGGCTATGGTGGGTAGTGTTTGGAACCGGATCTGCAGGATAGGCAAAGGGGAAGAAGAGGAATCAGGATAGGATCTGTAGGGTAGGATAAGTAAGGTGAGGTATACAGTAGTCAGGTGAGGAAGGTAAGGCATATGGAAACGATCAGCTATATGAAAAGGTCAGGTAAGTAAGGTAATCCGCACAAAAGATATCTAGGGAAAGTAGAAAACAAATCAGCCAACAAAGTTCAGAAAAACTTTGTGACAGTCAGCTGAAGCATCAGGTGCATTATGATAATTCAGTAACTAGATTAAGCCAGATTGGACCAGAGTATAATTATGGTCAAGATATGACACACCGCAACACATACCCATGGATACTAGTAGTCGGAAAGTTCGACTGCGACAAGAAAGAAGCCAAGAAGTCCGCCTGTCGTTTCTGCTCCACAAAAATTAACGTTCGCTCGTTTCCTAGGCGACAAACAAAACAGAGAAACCTCAGTAACTTAATAACTTGTTAAAATCTATGTCGGCTAAAATATGCAACAGTTTTAAACTTTATTATGATTTATAACTCATTTAAAGTATAAACATCAATAAACTTTTTAAAAACTTTTCATTACACAGTTATATAATAATAATAATAATAATAATAAGACAATTTATATAGCGCCGTAACACGGCCGAGGCCGAAGAAAAGGGCGCTGTACATAAGTTCAGGCGACAATAGAAATAGAATGCCCTACCAATCGGTCTATTTTAAATCCAAAGCTACACAATTGCAAGTCCTTCAAATAAAGCTATACCTCGTCAAAGGTTAAACAAATTCTGTAAAAACCAAGATATGTAGTCAACACAGATTTAGATGAAGTTCCAACTTTCCTTTCACCCCCCTCTCAGTGTTCCGTAGGCGCCTGAAGACTGTTCTGCTTAACAGTTATTTTACTCCTACGGGTCGGAAGCACCTCTGTTGCGTTTATCCTCTAAGAGGCGCTTTCTAAATCTCAAATTACAATTACAATTTGTAGCTTCATTTAGATCTGTCTGCACCGACACGAACTTCGCACATCTCTAGACAAACTCCTCTTACCAGTTTCGTTCAGAATGCTGACTAATTTGTCTCGTTTGTCATTCTGGCCGACTGCAAAGACATTCTGCTTGATGTCCCAATTGGCGCCTCCGACACGACCAACAGTGATGAAGATGTAGTCCCTGAGAAGCTCTTTCGCCAGGTGCTGAATCTCCTCCGGGAATGTGGCGCTGAACATCAGTGTCTGGCGGTCGGCTGGCATGCCGAAAGATCGCGCCAGCTCCATCATCTCGCTCTTGAAGCCGAGGTCGAGCATGCGGTCGGCTTCGTCCAGAATGAAGTAACGGACCTTTTCCAGACTGATCTGAATCGATACAATTGCGAGTAACGTACAGTAATGTATTATTTTATGCATTTACTGCACTTATTACAAGTTCCACGCACAATAATTGGAATTCGAAGCATAAGACAAGTGCTCGAGAACAACTGAACTTATTCAGGGTCATTACATGTCGTCTGCCCATCTCAATCAAAAATCAAAATCTGTTGGAGAAGCCGGGTTAAATTCCGATAGGTCAGAGGAAACTACCCAGGCTAGAAGCAAATTGAAACAGATGAGTCTTTAGTTTAGACCTGAATGACATCAAAGAATTGACAGAACAAACCAAAACAGGCCCTGAATTCCAAAAACTTTGGACCATCTACCGAGAAGCCACAAGAGCCAAACACAACATTACAACACAAATTCACGAATCTAAACACCCATTAAAAAGCTTAAGCAGAAAACACATACTCCATCTGCTAATGGAAAGCAAAGCAACTTCCACATTCCGTGCAACAGGTACTCAAGTTCTCAAAGTTCATCGATAATAAAGGCCTGACAATAAAACCCAAACATCAGAAAAACAAGACGCAACACCATTTTAAAAGAATTCTGCCAAAGCTCAATTTCATCTAAAGCATTGAAGATCTTACTTTTTTCCGACGGATTATGTCCAGAAGTCGCCCTGGGGTGCCCACAACGATGTGGGCCCCCTGTTCCACCTGACTCAGCTGATGGTTGACGCTGACTCCACCGTAGAGCACCACCGGGCGAATCATTGTCCCGTAGGCGAACTTGCGAGCCTCGTTGTAGATCTGGACGACCAGCTCCCTCGTGGGGCCTACGACCAGGGCTTGTGGCTCCTGGACTTCGCTGAAAGAGCTTCCTTCAAGGCCATGTTGCTTCATTCCGGACAGAACAGGCAGCAGAAATGCGGCCTATGAAATCAAAAATGGTACTTAGAGTTAAACAGCAACCGATTAGCAAAACACCATCATTCACTCTGGAATTTAATAATAAAAATAATACAATTTATATAGCGCCATAGCAGAGCCAAGGTAGAAGAAAAGGTTGCTTGCTGTTCATAAGTTCAAAAATCAATGGCAGTCATAAGCTATCTTAAAAAGATGAGCCGTGACTTGAATGTGTCCAGGAATGGGGCATTCGTCACATGACCAGGAAGACTTTCATCTTTCCATTCTCCACATTAATTGCTCCGTCGTGAGATAACGGCAATTTACAAATAAAAGATGTAAAAGACGCAGCTGTGACACGTCCCGAAGACTCTATTTTGCTACCTAAATCCATATATGCACACACACACATACATACAAGTACACAGAGCCATAAAAATAAGTCACTTCAACCTTATTACAGAGCACATTTCTCTTCTCTGTTTACCAACTACTTCTGACCTACATCAAAACCTACACTTAACATGCATATATAAACAAACATACATATGTATTAATTCATTCATTCTCAGCATTTATATAGCGCCCCTACGAGATGAATACTCAAGGTGACCTCAGCCTAGCCCTTGCCAGACAGAATAGTTTTCAAGTGTTTGGGAAAGGTGCAAGCAGCATCATGGTTAAAAGGACATGCAGCTTAAAAGGGACCACTGTTTTCGGCCACATTCATGCAAAATGGTTGGGAAAGTGAACCTGAAGCTGAATTCTGACGCTGTTAAAACGAATGCGGATCCTACCGTTTTTCCAGACCCGGTCTGCGCACAGCCCATCAAGTCGCGGCCGCTCGCTATCACGGGAATCGCCCACTTCTGAATCGGAGTCGGTTTGTCGTAACGTGCCTTCCGGATGTTTTCTTTGAAAACGTTTTCGATTTCAGCTTCTTCAAAACTACAAAATCAACAGCAACCGTCATTTTGCATTCTGCTATTAAGATGTGTTAGTTCCCTGACCTTAAGAAGACACAGAATCACATCTGCAATTACTAAACGCCACCGTCTAATGACAAAGCATCGATCTATGGCAATAAGCAATCAGGTGCATGTGCTCCTTTCTCTCCCACTCTCAGTGTTCCGCAGGCGCCTGAAGACTGTACTTTTCAACAGCGATTTTACTTTTTCGGGTCGGCAGCAACTCTGTTGAGTTTATCCTCTAAGAGGTGCTTTAGAAAAAAAATTACATTTACAATTACAATGGACTTGCTCAAGGTCCCTACAAAAGACGTCTCAGATGGAGGACCACACATTCCATGTACTTTATTATTTCTGCATTTATCAGGCGCCACTATCTAATGCCTTAGCATCAATCGACGGCGCCGAGCAACTGAGTTAAGGACTTGCTCAAGGTCCCTACACAGTAATCGTCTCGGATGAGGCTCAAACCCGTAATCTCCGCATTACAAGCTGAGCGCTCTATCCAATATGCTACCATGCCCCCGACATGGCGATTGCTCATACCAACTGACTACATGTCACACAGATGCAGACCAGCACGCAAAATACCAAATAAACTACACTGCGTTTTTGGTCAGTTGCGCAGAGGAAGTTGATCTTAAGTTTATCCTGGTGGGATTAAGTATGAATGGAATGCACAAGTCCGCCAGGTAGGTCGATGCTAGGTCATGAAGGACCTTGTAAACAAGGACATGGGTAGTAAATGAACGACTGCATTACCTTACTTTATGCCTATGATTCCTCGCTCAGCCGATGGACAAATGCCATCCACAGGCAGATCACAAGGGAAGAGAACAGAATCCTGTAGCGCTGAGGTGCCGCGCTGAGGTGCCAGCGGTTGAAGCCAAGAAGGTGGGAAGTGCCAGCAAGGATGAGCAACATATACCAAGGCCTCCGTCACGAACAGCTAAAGGTGCCTGATCCCAACTCTGATCAGTTAAAGCCAATGGCATTCATTCCTTTCAAGAGGTTACTCCATAAAAAACAACCTAACAGAAGTTCAAAGCAACCGCAAACAACAACAGTGACAACATAAACAGGAACTGAAAATCCTTGTAAGTCCGGTGATGACCACATACCTCACGATGCCCCGAGATGGCGCTCCATTGCCCGTAACTTCGACGGAGATTTCGTCGTACCGACTGAAGTTGATTCCTTTGGCGATCGTTTCGAAGATGGCTTCTTCGCCCTCTGGTGGTGGAGGTGGAATGTACAATGGAACCCTCTTTACGCCTGTTAACACAAACGCCAGTCAATCGATTTTTACTCAATGCTTCTAAACAGTTTGGTATTTTTATTTACATTTTCACTCGCTTACTGCAGTTACTACACGCACAAGGTCAGTAAAGCTCAATCTGAGATGTAAGACAAGTGTACACAAACGATTTGTTCCGGGTCTTTAAACAGAGTCCACTCAGCAGGCTCAAACCAGCAATCGCTGGATTTACAGACCCCGTGCACTACAGAACAGACCATGGGCCTCATCACAAGGCCTTTTCAAAAAGATCAGCAAAACCAGTGCAGAAAAGGATTCTGGAACATGGTTAATAACTCTCGATCTAGACAAAATCCCAAACCTGAAGACAAGCATTCCAACAAGTTTCAATCAGACGTCGATAGCAGCCTTACTAGAGCTGTTAAACTTTAAATTATAGCTGCTGCAGTGGTTTTTAACGTTTCGGACAAAATTCCACATCTATTTTGCTTATACTCTGCTTCTCTTCGTTGTTGTAAAGTGTAGACGTGTCTTGTTTACTTACTAACTTACTTACTTGAAAAATTATAAGAAAAGAAACAAGTGTCAAATGTAAACCTTTGTCATCCGTAGAGGCAGCAGCAGGGTTTGTGCAGTCGCGAGCCATGTGGCCATCTTCCCCACATTTGTAACAGCCACCTGAGAGTAAAATCCACGCCAACATCAGCATCTTATGTTCACTGATGCAAATCGACATTCCTTGCAAATAATGTCTATTAATACTGTGTGTGACAAGTCAGTCTTATAGAAATATTCTGTCTACCTATGAATTAATGTTCCACTGTTCCGAGACATGTCCTAAACCAGTAAGAGCAGTTGTAAATATTACAAAAAGCGTAAGACAGTAAATGACTACGCAGCAACAAGTATCGCATTCGATTAAGAGATACATTGGCTCTTAGTGACCTTGCACCAGGACAGTTTTGGGCTTCCTCAGTGGCTGGTCTGTGGAATTCAACCCCCAGAGCGTGCTGCCCATCTCACTTACTGCAAGATACCATCCGACTATGTCACCGCTCTGCTGCAGGACAAGCTTCACTGGTTGCGCGTCCCGCAGCGGATCACCTACAAGCTGTGTCTGATGACATACAAGGCCTTAAATGGCGGTGCTCCGGACTATCTACTTGATTTCTGCACTCGACCAGCGGACATACGGCGGGTTTACCAACTATGGTCGTCTACGAGTAACCAATTACACGTCCGTAGAACCGCAACAAAATTTGGAGAACGTTCCTTCGTGGTTGCCGGACCGGCGGCATGGAACAGTCTTCCCGAGCAAGTCACTGGACACATTTAAAACACAGCTAAAAACTTTCCTTTTCAGCCTATCGTTCAACGGCCGAACGCACAGCGCCCTTTTTCGACCTCGGTTGTGTTACGGCGCTATATAAATTGTCTTATTATTATTATTATTCAATCAGTTCCTCAATGTCACTTGGGTCTAAGCTTAAAAGACTCGTGTGCTTCAACTTGCTTACTCATAGCAACAAGACTTCTGGTTTCCTGATCTATCCAGTTTCCATGCTTCTCCAACGGATTAAGATATGAGCAAGGTTTCACCAGAAGGCTTGATGCACTGTGCATTATGATAAGGGCACAACAGATGCCATAAGTGCTTGTTACATTACATTACATTACAACAGATTAGAATAGATTATATTAGAGAAGCAATCTGGAAGCAGAATCCTGCAGTACATCATACACTTCTTATCACAAATTCCACATATATGAATTGCAAATTCTGCTGAAACACATTTACACACAATTCCCCCTTGTAGCCTAACACTGTGGAGAAGTAAAGATTCTCTTTTCTGTAGAAATTACAAAAGCCGATGATCTCCCAAGATAACACCTAAAGAAATCTTAAACTGGTGTACAGCACTTTTTGCGCATAATTAAGGTAACTCACTTTTTCCACCACCCGATCTTCCCCCAGCATCAGCGTTTGGACAGTCACGTGACATATGACCTTCCTCTCCACATTTGAAACATCCTGCAAACGAACAACTTCAACAGTATACAACCATAGCAAAGGAAGGATAGACAATCGCTCGTTTCCTACAGTCTGAGAACTGTACATCACCCCAAAACCAGTACCTCACCACCCTTAGGTCAACACCCGAGTAAAAGTGCCACCGATTCTCTAGGAGTGTTACATTACCATACTGGTTCTCTACATCACGGGTGTGCTCAAGAGATTCTAAATACCGTGTACTTCCTCAAATAGTTATGGCTAAACCAATAACTACTGACTTACTCTCTCACTTAGCCCGTCTTCAGCTTTCCCTCATTTGTTGTATATCAACCAAACTCCTATAACAGAGCACACTTCTTACCTGTAATTCCCTCTGAAGTGGCCACTGAGCGATGATACATTGCAAATTATGATGACAGCAATACGGCAGTCGTTACATTGAACTACATACATTCTTCCCTAAACAGAATTTAATCGCAAATTCAAAAGAATCCTGTAACAGGAGATCATGGCCTCACCTCTTCCAGATCCTTTTCCGCCAGCATCAGCGTTTGGACAATCTCGTGAGATATGACCATCTTCTCCACACTTGTAACAGCCTGCAAACAAGCAACATGGACACTAAACCCTAACAAAGGAAGGATAGGGTTATTTAGATGACTTAAGGACTTGCTCGAGGTCCCTACTCAGTAACTTTCTCAGAGGAGGCTTGAACCTGTGCTATCCAGGTTACAAGCCGAGCACTCTATCCAATATTTTTCCGGTGCTGCTGAGAATGAGGCCTGATTTTCCAGAACCCTTTAACCTTAACCCTAACTCTTCTTACTGTCTACGTCTTCCCTGTCTGAGACCTGAACACCACCCCAAAAGCTTGTACCTCGGCGCCCAAGGTCAAAACGTGCATGCAAGTGCCACTGATTCTCTAGGAGTGCTACAGTTACTGGTAAACCAACAACTGGCTTACTCACTTAGCCCACCTTCACTTTCCCTCATCTGTCGTATACCAACCTGACCTCTACAATGGATCACACTTCCTACCTGCAACTCCTCCCAAAGTAGCCACTGATAGACGCATTGCAAAATTATGGTGATAGCATTATAGCAGTCGTTACATCAGAACCACATAAATTCTTCCATAAACAGAATTTAATCGCAAATTTAAAGAACCCAGTAACAGGAGATCATGCCCTCACCTCTTCCAGATCCTTTTCCGCCAGCATCAGCGTTTGGACAATCTCGTGAGATATGACCGTCTTCTCCACACTTGAAACAGCCTGCCAAACAGCAAAACTTTAACAATAAACAAAGGCAGGCAAAGCGATTACTCATTTTCTTATGTCCATTTCAACAGCACTCTTCCATATTTGGTGTCTGCACAAACGTTACACCAGCAAGTCAATACGAATCCTAGCAAATGTTAAATAGCCCCTCAAATTCATCATCTTTATGTTGGGACACATACACCTATATAAAAATTATCAATTTCCTGTTACCTTTAAACTCTGGGAACATTAACAAGACTCTACCATGACATCTAACAAGTGGCTACAATTCTAAGTTTTAGT
The DNA here is from genome assembly GCA_964023275.1 of Norana najaformis. Lineage (NCBI taxonomy): Eukaryota > Metazoa > Annelida > Clitellata > Crassiclitellata > Hormogastridae > Norana > Norana najaformis. The sequence goes on from OZ029923.1 coordinate 1,514,622, forward strand.
AAATTTTTTTCCATAATTCAAACAATTTCATCAATCAATTTTCAAGTTGCGCATGACACAGAACATCCAAGACTCGTTATAAAATGCTTCTACATAACACAAATTCTGCCAAAACACATTCAACACATGGATCAAACATTAATTCACCTAGACATGACCTTATTATATTATAACACGACCTCATTATAAAATAACATGACATTATATAACACAACCTCATTATATGACACGACCTCGTTACACGGCCATTTGATATGGCTCCTAAAAACAGCATCACAATGAGTTTCTAGTTCACCAAATCCCACCCTTTCTGTCGCCTCCACTTCTATCTCCGCCTCTACCTCCACCGTCTCTTCTGCCTCCGAATCCACCGTACCTACAACATTCATCATCATCACGTAAGCTGCTCCAGACACAAAAGCAAACATGAACTACTACATTCTTCTTACCAAACCAACTGAAGGTTGAGGAGAAAGAGTAGGAGTAGGAAATAGAACAAGAACGAGTCCCATACATGTAATCTGCACCCGTTCTACTTGGTACAACTGTGTCTAACTATTCCAACCAAGTCTCATCTGAATTAGAAAAAATGCCTTTCTAAACCTGAAGCTAACCAACCAAGTCTCATCTGACTTGGAACGAACGCATTTCTAAATATAAAGCTATCCAACCAAATTTCATCGGCTTGGAAAGAATGCATTTCTAAAAATATAAAGCTATTCCAACCAAGTTTCATCTGGCTTGGAAAGAATGCATTTCTAAAAATCTAAAGCTATTCCAACCAAGTTTCATCTGACTTTGAGCAAATGCCTTTTAAAAACTAAAGCTATTCCATCAAAAGTCTTTCTCACTTTGGCTCATCAGCTGTATCAGCGAATGAATTTGATTCCATTCCGCCGCCACCGAATCCCCCGAACGCGCTATCTCCAAAGGCACTCTTAGCACCGAAGGAACTTGTAACTCCAAACCCTGAAAAACAAGACATACATGTTGTAAATGGCATGTTGTATAGCACCACTTTAACCTAACAGTAAAATAATGTAACTTTCAACCCCTTGTTTTGGAACATACAGAGATTTTCTCATAGAACTTTAACATTATCTGAATGAACGCCAGAACTTGGACAAACACACTGCAAAACTCACAATGCAGATGGTCACACAGTCCGAGGGCGTATAACAGAAAACAGGCTTTTATAAGTTACCAGATATGACTCCAAAAGGCAGGAAAATCACTAAGTTCAAGCATAGTTATAGAGCAGTGGCATGTTCACATTTGAAAGAAAGCACTTGGAAATCTAATTTTTAAACATAATCAAAATTCAAATGACAAACATATTATGGTTGGATTACATCTCTTTGGTGTTATTTTAATACAAGCAGGAAGACAGTTGCTATTCAGTTTTCAAGAGCATCAACATCATGTTCACAGTTGAAAGAAAGCCCTTGGAAATCTAATTTTTAAACATAATCAAAATTCAAATGACAGACATATTATGGTTGGATAACATCTCTTTGATGTTATTTTAATACAAGCAGCAAGACAGTTGCTATTCAGTTTTCAAGAGCATCAACATCTTTAAAAGCTCAATCTAATTAGCATTTTGGGGCATAAAATGGGTTTAAGAGACATACTTGCTAGAACACAGATTTAAGTAAAAGGGTGAAGTTTCTACCATACCTCCTTGAGTATTTCCGGAATCCCAATCAGCTTCTAGCAACAAAATACAGAAATAAAATGATTAAACACAGAAAAGAAAGTAAAATACACTCTCAATCCACATGTGAGTAACAGAATCCCATAAACAACACCTAGGAACCTCCTTCCTACACGATTCGTTAGAACACAGATTCTGAGATAACGTGGATGGGAATGGGAACACATACCCCAATTCTGAATCAGCTTTAACTCATTTCCAACTACAGGGTAATAAATGGTAGTAATGCCAGCCGACCGCACGGTACTAAAAGGTAGCAGGTGGAGCTAGTCATATCGTAACCTCTTGTCAATTTATCATTTTAGAATTCTACGTCATTTAGGCAAACAGGTATAATTTTAATCTAAATTACATCAGCAGAATCCCTGGAAAACGCCTCAATATATTAAAAACAACCAATCAGAATGGGCATTTAAATCGGCCAGCGTGTAGCTAAAAATGGATATTTAAATGTCCCAAAGTTGCCCCCAACTGTACCCCAAAAAATCTGCTATATTTTTTCTTCAAAACAGTCTACAAAAAATGGTGCTTACATTACGCCTACATGTAAAAAACTGACAGAGATATCATAAGTTCAATGTTTTTTATTTTTTGGCCGTTTTTGCCAAAAATGAGCGGTCATGAGGGGGTAGGTGAAAAGATTTCTGTGGTCGTTAAAGGGTTAAACATGACCACAATATTATTATAATCAGTACTATTATTACTATTATGTACTAATTTAAAAATAGTAACAGAGATCTCCAAGTTCGACAAATGCTAATCCACACAGGACAGATCAAAATTTTACCTACCCTCGTTCTTAAGGCTACCGACTAAAACACTGCCAAAAGACTTTGATCCAAATCCATCATCTAAACAGAAATTTGAAAACTACATACTCCCAATGAAGAGGTTATTTGCTTTTAAAAATTTAAAGAAGTGTGAAGAGCTAAGAAGCATGTCACATCACAGACATCAGTTTGATTGCTACAAACACTGCTGGCAATCAAAGGTACTTGAGGATCACTGACCAGCAATGATCAGTGATCCTCAAGTACCTCATAAAAGCACTAGGCTCACTACCCTATATGACATCAAAGCTCCCCAAGAACAAGTTCATCTGTAAACAAATAATGCTCAAATAACCCAAGTAGGCTCTCACAAAAACATGGAGCTCAAACAATAGATTCCTATCCAGTTGGCGCTTTGCTCAGAGTTTCTTGACTGTGTCACACAGAGCAAGAAGAATCGCGCAATCCTTCTGGCATCTCTTCAGGAGGGCAAGTGTTCACGTTTAAAAACAAACTGAAATTCTCTTTAATATGTAACTCTAAGAACTTCCGACATTTGACGTTGTAAAGCACACTAGAGCAGAGGTGTCCAACCTTTTGTGGGGAAGGGCCATCGACATTTTTCTAAGACTTCAGGGACCTACACTTTTCCATATCGATTTTATTTAGACGGAACGGCTGTGAATAAGCTGGTTCCCATGATGTGGCTTTCTTTGGGCGCTGTAGAAATCTCGGGATTACGATTTTGGAGGCCAAGGAAAATATTTTCAATAACAAAACAACCAAACGCATACTAACAACTTTATTTGCATACCTTCAGATCAGACACCACATATTCACATTTTCACTGATTTTTAAGACCGCGCTGTTAGCAGGTAAGCAGTCCACAATTTTAGATATTAAAAAATCAATATTTTGAAAGGCTCAGCGGCCGGAAGAACCCTATCGGGGGGGGGGGGGGCCGGATCACGGCCTTCAGGCCGTGTGATGGACAACCCGGCACCAAAGGTAACCTTCACTGGTGAATGCTTTCTCATTAGTTGACGACGCTACGCAAAATTTTACAAATACCAGGGCATAGAGTGTAAAATATGGTCAAAGAACCTACCGTTATTACTTCTGCCTTTCGCGTCCTCTCCACCCGGACAGTCGCGTGCTCTGTGACCCTCCTGGTTACATTTGAAGCAACTACCACCTACGAAGAGATAGAGAAACCGTAACAGAAGGCAGCGTAAAGTACCTGCTTGATATCCCACACGGAAATATCAACATTATTACTGGTTCTTTGATTCAGGAGTACTTTGCCTCCTTTGTCACTAGACGCTCTTATTAATTACTCAATCAATCATTCATTCATTCACATGCTGTTCCACATCTATGGAGTTCACTGCCACCAGCTTTCAGGCACCCTTCTCTTTCTCTTATTTTATTTTGCAAACAATTGGAGATTTAACTTTTCTCGAGCAACCTGTGCTTTTGAGGTGAATTCAAAAAACAGCAAAATGTAAGGATCTAATTAATATTCATAAAAAATAATTCAGAACATTTATACAGCACCCCCTCAAAATCTACTCAGCAGAATTCCCAGCCAAGCCCCAGTGAAAAAAGAACGACTTGTAAGTATTGATGAAAGGTTCGTGTGACCTCCCTGGCAGAAGGACATGCAGACCTACATGAAGTCTATTTCAGATAGAACCCCCAATGATAAGTAACAGATTAAAAGCGACAATAATAAAATCCAGATTAAGAAGCAAAAAAGCAAAACTCAGTTCAGGACATTTAGAAAAGGCAATCAGCAGAATCTCAGAATCACACCTGATTTCTCAGCATCCAAGATACAATGCTGCTTTTGATAAACATACCTCTGCCACCACCACGGCTTGAATCTCCAGGGTTTGGGCAGTCACGAGATATGTGACCTTCTTCTCCGCATCTGTAGCAAGAGTTGGCTGGAAAAAACCAAAACTGTTTTTGGAACAAGAGACGGAACATGAAATAGATGAACTCAACTCGGTCATAAATTGTAATTAGTAACTTCTGTCATGACAGTGTCTAATGCACAAGGCATCAACTGATGGCATACTAAAGCCAGGTCAACATCCAGGTCAGTTTCACCTACGATTCCTCACTCAGCCAATGGACACGTGGCATGTTAACAAATGTCTTACTTACTTAAAAATCTTATTACTCAGTTCACCCTGAAGTTACACCAGTGGTCACCAACCCGCGGCCCTGGGGCCACATGTGGCCCTCGAAGGCATCTGTGGGGGCCCGTAAGAACTTTTCTCAAACAACTGAAATGACACTTTAGTTTCAAATGGCGCTATAAAACTGGCCAACATACTATAGTCGCTGTGGTTTTTTGTAATACAAAATTACCAACAATCAATTTTTTATTTTAAAAAAAATTATTGCGGCCCCTGCTTTCTTTGGATTTTCCTAGGATGGCCCTTGGCTTGAAAAAGGTTGGTGAAGGCTGAATTACACCATCAATTTTACACTGAGGAGACGGGCGAGTCAAAATTGCGAAAAACAAAGCATTTGCAATCAAACACTGTGCCTCCAAATTTGGTCAAGATAGAAATTGACATTAATACTGATGTACAAAAGTCTCAACCGATATGAACACTTTCGTAAAATATCTACGGTTACTTCACCACATCCTCTAAATAACCAGTCTTCACTTCATCAAAGGAATAGGGCCAAAAATTTTCTGTCAAAATATTAGGATGCTTAAAAATTTATGAATTGAAAGTTTGTTGGTATGTCACCAGGTATAATCATTCCTCTTGTTAACAACAGAAATTTAGATTCAAGTTTTAAAATTTACACATACATTGGCAGTTAGAAAAACTAGTGTATTCATCTTTAAACTATGCTCTAACACAAAAGCGTTCTTCTGCCGGTACCTGAGCTTTTGTGTGGCAACTCTTAAGCACCATTCACTGTGAAAATGACTAAGCCAACTAAGATATCAAAATACATTTTTGCAGGATCAGAAATAGATGAAAAATGTAAAAAATTTAGATCAGGCAGACAACCTTAACCAGCTAGTGCAAAAAGTATCTGTCAAATGTTAATTCCAACTTTTACCAAGAACCATTCGTCACTTATCAAACTCCTCAACAGTTAGTAACAAAGCTTCAATAGAAATCTAAGTTCTTGAAAATCCAACTTAAATTCTTGAAATGCCTGCACATAGTACATACAAACATTCTGTATTTTCTCTTATTTAGTTTTTAATGAAATTAAAAATTTTTCATGAAATTTTTAATTAATTTGTAGTACAGATTTTTTGTATTGCCACCTTCAAAAACTAGTTAGTAGACGGTCTTCTGTGCCCAAGACCTGCTCAAGTCCTTACAAACTGAACGCCTCAGGGAAGGCCAGAATCCACAAACATTTTGTTAGGATTCAAGCACTCAACTGCTAAGAATGGTAGTCCAAAAACACCCATCAACCACGACAAACGGCCAACCAAAAATATACCAATCAAACCAAGGCAATTTGTTGGTTAACTGCTCTGTCGCTACAGCCGCAAAGTTGCCTAATCTGTATTTAATTACACAGATCTTAGCCAAAATTAATTCAGCAAAGTTCTTTCAGCTTTCAGCAATTTGGACAACAACATCAAATCTTACATCTTTCATTTGTTCGGCCACCATGTCCTCCACGGCCACCTCGAAAACGCCCCGAGCCTAACGGTAAACAAATGTGACTTTCAACATAATAAAACACAGCAACCTCACTGCCCAACATTCCATCGTTTCTCTATGAGAAGAAGGCCAGTAAATGGCAGAGAGATATACAATACTAACTTATTCATCAGACTTAATACACAAACTAATGTAACACAAACTAATTTCACCAAACTATTTATAAACATAACAAAACAGTCTTGTCAACACTAACTAATTATAATCATAACAACAATCTTAACAACGCTATCATCATACCAACAGTCTTAACAACATTATTTATCATCATAACAACAGTCTTAGCAACACTAAATATTTATCATTATTACAAAACAGTCTTAACAACACCCTAAAGAACTCTGTCATTTAAAAATTCTTTTAATGTCATTTTAACTAATACAGGAACATCTTAACTGAAAAGCAGTTAATTTTTAAGTTTTAGTGCAAGAATTAGTACCGTAACACTTAACACAACTGCAGTAAAACAGTAATGTAAAAACAGTAATGTAACAAAATTAATATGTATGTCACTGGAATAAGTGTGAATTTTACTTATCAGCATGTAAAAATAAAACGCCAAACTCCTTAGCTGAGATAAAATCTTCTTAAAAGAGAAATCGTATGAAGCAAATTGCAACGGCAACAGAAACACACCTCCATCTCGAAAACCACCCCTTCCGCCATCTCTTCCACCTGTAATTGAACACCATTCCAATCAACAGAAGAAAGCCAGGCAAAACATGTCGGGCCAATTACAAGACTTAACATCAATCGATGGTGCCGAGCAATTGTAAGTGAAGGACTTGCTCAAGGTTTCTACACAGTAACCATCTTAGGGGTTTCAAACCCAACTCTCTGCATTACAAGCCGAGCACTCTCCAAAATATGCTACCGTGCCCCCACAAGCGTGATGTCAGCCCAGCAGTAAATCCAACTCCATGAACACATACTTGACCACGCAGCTTTTAACATTAAACCAATAAGAAGAGCTCCCAGTTTTCATTTATCTTCATTAAAAAAATCAACATTATTTTAGACATTTTATTAATTTTCATTTTAAATGCAAGAAATAACTTATTTAAACAGCAGAACTGAACTCACCTCTTCTGTCACCAAATTCACTTTCTTGTCTTCCACCGAAACCGTTGCTCTTGGAACTGTTCAACAAAAACAAGTAAGTAATTACGTACAAGCCAGTCTGTCCCATGCAGAGAATCTGCCCACTAGTTCCACAAACTGACCCCATACGGCAAATCATCCGCTCCCCGACAGATACAACCTTTACCCGCTCCCCTGTAGCTGTCCCCATCTGCTTCCCTCTTCCTGGCCAACTGCTACGTTCTCATATAAGTTGCGACATGATACTGGCATTTCACGTCACCTGTTCTAAACATACTAAACAAACCAAAGACCATGTATATACCTAAGCCTTTTGTTATATACACTGGAACTTCATTACAGCGCAGCACAGTGTATACATGAATCCTGATACAAGACAGTTGGGGGCATGGATCCCAAATATAGTTTCATAGCAGCCCTGTTAAGTTAAAAGGTAACACTTGATCTAAAAACAAACTTTGATAACTTTACTTTTTGGCTAGCAATACAGTCTAGCTCTGAATGATATACCTAATATAAAAATTATTGTTAAAAAAATTATTGTTAATTATAGCAAAAATAATTACAATTTATCATTCTTACCCAAAGTGAGAATCCTCAAATCCTGTATCTCCTACAAATACCAAAAGCCATTTATGTAAACAAGCGACGTAAACAAGTGACAAAATTTATGCAACACTACGACTATGTTTTTGCATCAAATTAAGTTGGCTGCACTTGTATGCATTTATGTAAGTATGTATGTGGCATGTATCTGACTGTTTATATAGCACCTTTGCATGAACTTCACAGCGTCACTCTTGTAAGGTATGGTAACGCAACTGCTCATTTAATCATCTTTCTGGTAGTGCACTCGTCCAATTCCAGCTTTGTCTGCAACAAAATGTATGGAGCCAAAATTCTGTGACGGTAGACCCGTCTCAATGACCCTAAACCACACGGTTGTGGTCTACCACGATGACTGCATTCCTTTGGGGGTTTATTTGTAGACATCCACAGGGCTTTCTGATAGTCCTTTACTTTTGGATCTTTTGCACCCGTCCGATGAAGCAAAGCCAGCACTCCCTGACTATGGTATAGACTGCCCTTTGTTTATTACACACCCATTTTAATATTATTTCTAAGAGGTCCATGAAGTGAAGGATATATCGGCCGCGAGTGCAGACGTAACAATAGCTATTCAACAGTTTTAACAACCTCTCTCTATGGGAAACATGGTTTTATGGCATATCTCCAGTCACTGAAGACACAATGAAATTTTAACCACGGGCACAAAGGTGAAATGCAGTACAATGTCAAAAGACACTGACTGTCCTCCCCCCCCCCCCCAACTTGACCCCAGAGGCAAGGTATTCCATGGACAGTCACCAGGTTAATGCTCAACTTTGCTGTACCTACCAGCATCACATCAACAAGTGGCCACCCAATCAAGTCAAGACCAATCAACAAGTCAATCCAAAACACTTCCGGTAAATAACGATCAGAGAACCAAAATTCCTACCGTTTCCATCAAATCCGTGTGACATGCTGCCGAAGGAATTTGACGAATTTCCAAATCCGGTTGAAGAAGCCCCGATCGCAGTCTGTTGTTCTTTATAAGCAAAACAAGAACCTCACTTAAATCCATTTTACAAAAACTAGAAAAACAAAAAGTAGACTAATGATAAAAACCATGAACATGCTGCTGTTATATCTTATATGCTATTCTATAGTGTAATCGTAATCCCGAGATTTCTACAGCGCCCAACGAAAGCCGCACCGCAGGGACCAGCTTATTCACAGGCGCTCAGTCAAAACAAAATCGATAGGCAAAAAGGGTTCTGTTCCAGGTCAAGATCCAAAATCCAGGGATGTAGGGAACTTGTTGATTGGTCCTAACACTTTGATAAACTTAAAAATTCTACAGCTGAGCTAAGTAAGTAGGTAATGCATTTGTTAACACACTGTATCTCCATCATCTGAGCGAGGAATCGTAGGTGTGGACAAACAATTAAACACATAACACAGCAAACAAGTAAACATTTATTTTTACATTAAATCACATTTTAGAAGTCTACCTGTTCTACACCAGACATACAAAATTAATTAAAATTAATTAGCAGTGGAAGTACTCTATATATTAGACAGTTCTTACCATGTGCTCTCCCACGACCCAAGCCCATCATTTTGTTCTGGATAGGATTTCCAGCACCATTTGATAAGCTGTTAATCTGCAAGAAAAAAACAGACTGAAATAGTGCCGTTAGCAATCTGGTCATGCGCAGATTGGCTGGATGTGGAATTCTTCATTCTGAGGAGAAATTGTAGTTCCTTTTGCATGCACTTCAACAATGCAGTGTCGCGCCTTTTCGATGGTTGGGTCCCCTAAGAGGGTGGTTGGGTCCCCTAAGAGGGTGGTTGGACCCCCTCTTGTCCTACTTGTCCTTCTAACGAGGGATGCTGGATACACTTTTCACCAACAGTTGAAAACTGTTCTCTTTCGCCAGAGCCAGGCTGAGAGTGCCTCTGGGTATACTACTTGGAAGTAGTGCTATATAAATGTTCTGAATGAATGGTGCATTTTAAGCACCTCTCAACAGTCCAACGAATACACTTGCCTATCAATTCACCGATCCACAACCACCCACCCATCTACAAACCGAAACCCTCCATCCATCCGCTAACCCATCTATCTATTGACTCACCCATATATACAAGAAACTACTAACCCATCTATTCATCTACCCAACCATTCTTCTGGTTTCTCTGTCATATCGGAATTCGACCTGGATTCTACAGTGGATTGTATTTCTCATTATAATTCACTTGAAATGACCTTCGATCGATGTCTTGGGCATTATGATAACAGTGCTATACAAGTCATCTTATTAGATTAGATTAAATAGAAAGCAGTATTCATCAACCGGTTTAAACAAAAATCAACTGTCATCTACTCATCTCCCCATCTCAATCAATCACAACACACACTAAAATGATAAATGTTCGTGCAGGTGACAAAGCTGGTTCCTGCGACTCAGCTTTCTTTGGGTGTTTTAGAAATCTTAAGCTTAGGATTACAATAAGGCACAAACATGAAACGAATGAGCAAGACGCTGTCGCTCAAACATGCACAAAACTGCAAAGATGCAGCTTACCTGGGAATAATTTGCCCCAGACCCGCCTCTGGAGCCAGTGAGTTCAAGATCCCAGTCTTCCATTATCCACAACTACACAGTCAAAGCAATTCGAAAAAAACACAAATAGCTAAACTCAACAGTAACATGTCTGAACATCAATGCTAAAATATGTTAAATGTACCATGTGGTCAATAGCAATTAATAAATCTTCTTTTGTGGCTGCTGCCAACTGCAAAAATAAAAATTATAAAGTCAAGCTCAAAATTTCACTTCAACAAAACTAAAGCATAGCATTGCTTTAGTCCCATGAAACCAGTGCCAAGCATAGCTTTAGACCCATGAAACTAAAGCAAAGCAGAGGCCAAAATGTGCTAAGCAATGTTAGGTAATGTTTTCGAAAATTGTGATAAACTCGTGCAAAACGTTTTGTACCAGTGTCTTACAATTTTCGAAAAATGCTAATGCAGCATTAATACGCTTCCGCTCTGAATATGAGCGGTTAGTTCTGAGTATATCTGGCGCCCAGTTGGTGAGTACAACCAATGGCCTCTCGGTTTCACTGCCGTCCTCCGGACGCCATGTCCTACATGGTGTGGAAAAGAAAGGAAATGCGATTCGGTCACCACGAAGTGCATGCTACTTTATTAACTAGTTTTAGCGTTCGTTTTCGTCAAATACTACTGCGACACATAGAAATTTCCCACAAGTTCGAAACCACGCAATGCCTTTGATCAGTCTGGTCAGATATATTTCTTCAACATACATGCAAAACGTGGAAAATTACAAATTTAACCGACTTCAACAGAATTTTACACGACCACTTTCGAAGCGGGAAAACTTTGGAACTAAGAACCTACGCAATTAAACCTTCCTAAACCAATTACACATCACCGTGACAGAATATGAACTTTTTCTCTGCTTGTATAAATTAATTTATCACCTTTCTTTGCGTCTTTTTAATACTGAACAAATTTGTCACCAAACTCAGCAAAATGTCAGCATTGCAACCAACCAACGGAAAAGGCGAATGTACTGCACAGTTCAATGGAAGATGCCTTTTAATTTAAGCTTCCGTTTTGTAGCGCTATGATCGGCGGGCGTTTCATTGTTTCAAGCCATAAATCCTTAATGTAAATTAATTCCTAAGGGCATGATCTCGAGACAAACAATTGCCTTTTCATTATGAATTTAAACAAACTTAATAAGCTGTTAAAACTGAGTAGTATACTAACTCTTGTGAAAGCAGACCTAGTAAATTAAACTTGCTATTTCTAACAGTTTTATTAAACGCTCAGCTCAATTCGAATAATTGTATTCTTAGATCTTTATGTGGGTCACTAAAACCAGTTTTGGTAATCATAAAACAGGCAAAAATTCTTGTATTCGCTTCTCGCGAGTTACATTATTGTACCGTTATCCGTGTACTCTTGAATCATTGAAAACTTCAGAGCAGTATTGCTGTTTTTTAACAACAGCTCTTGAAAGATTTGTTTTCCTTAAAATTGATACAGAAATGAGGGCACATTTAAAATGCTAACTAATTACAATTACCATGACTACAGCTGCTTCTGCTGCTACACAGGCAGCGGATCTCAAGCGATAAATTCATTAAGAAATGAGCAGGGTCGAGGCCATACGGTCGCTATTGAAAACCTAGAAAATGTTATAGGGTCTACATTTACAATGTCATCGCTTTCCGTGGCAAGTTGTTCGATTTTGCTGAGGGCGAGGTCTGATTTTCCAGATACCTGTTAACAACTCTAGCGTATATATATTTGTTCCTGAGGGATTACACTTACCTCGAGCCAAAAAATGATGACAGCAACAACCTGCTAGTCTGCAACTTCAAAAGTACAGTAAACAGCATAATTGTAGACACAAGCATCCCTTAATGGCGCTTGTTTCACTAGAGGTGCGCTATAGTCAAGTTCTGGAGTCTTCTTCTTCAGTAAAGTAAAGAACTAAGAAGTAGATTACTTAAATGATTAAATTTAAGGCATATATTGAGATCTACCGTTTTAATTCAAAGCGGTAGGCCCTAATTATTATTTTGTTAATAAACAGGTAAACGCGGGATTAGTGCTGCCACCTGTCGCTTGCCAAATGCAACATTAATCCGTCGATCAGACACAAAATCTTAATCATGATTCCTACTGAAACTTTAAGTTGCTCGGTTAAACCAAAGTTTACTCCCTTCTTTAAAATCTTTGGGTTACACCACACATTTTCACCGATTCTTAAACCCACTAGAGTTAAGTCCGAAAATAGAGAAGTACATTTTGGGCTGACATTTCCGACTTATATGACAGTTTGTAAGATATTCGTATTGACAATACTGTAATCGTATGCGTAATTCCGAGATTTCTACAGCGCCCAACGAAAGCAACGTCACGGGGACCAGCTTATTCACAGTAATTGCGGCCGGAATGTACAAAACAATAATCAGCCACGTTAGGTGCAGGTCTTAAAGTGGATGCAGGGACGTAGCAAGCAAGGAGAGGGGAACGGTTGTTCCTGGACACAGACTGAAGGGTGCAAATTGAACGAATAGGCCTAGAAAACTCAGCTTAGAATTTGGACGTGGGGGCGCAGATTTTGTGCCTTTTCACACAGGCGCAGAAGACCTCTGTTATGCCACTGATTGGGTGTCTTTAAGCTGGCATCACAGCAGCAAAATGAATGTACCTTAGTCTGCATGACTGGGTAGTGAATTGCCAGCATCACAGATACTTTAGTTCACAAATACTAACTGCAGGAGTGAAAGGCTTCAGTGTAACCATGTATGTGGCACAATTTCCAAGCAGTTCAGGATGCTGGTTAGGACACCCCTATATACAAGCCTTATCAGAGAGTTACAGGGTTCAGCCCCTGAAATTTGTATTCAGGCTTTAAGATTTGATTACTCAGATTAGATGATCTAATGCCCGAACCATCCGCTAAAAGGCGACACCATGAACCACCAAACTATAAGGTTGGGCCATGAACTCCGTTTTTACTTGCTTAGTGACCCCAGTCCAACTTCTCTTTCCCTGACCTGCTGGATTTTGACCGGACTTCAACAGATTGATGCCGTGGGCAGTGTGATAACAGTGTTATAAAAGTTCATAGAGTAGATTAGAACCATCGGCTGGTGACTAAACAGCTGAAGCAACAGTTGACCTGTTTCCTTGGCTGACTGAAATCGTTCTCTATTTTTCAGTTTCACTAAACACTGGCAACACACAAGTTTCTCTCTCTCACACACCTACACACATACACCACCTTTCAAGCTCATCGCAGACTCCCTGGCCCCAAGAAAAAAGACAAAGTAAACTTTACTCTACATGGTATTTATTTACACGTTTCTTGTTAACGCACATAAACCCTCAGCAGTAGGACAGCATTTTCAATGAACGTTTTCGATGCATATACACAACGAAGGTAATCCAGTATCTGTGCATACAAACGTCAATTCAAAAATTTTCCTAACTAGACAGCACAATCAAAACGGTGAAATTTGTCCTAAACTCCACAAGTGAAACAGTAATTTTTCAAAGACTTTTGCAACTAAACAATTACATATTAGAAACGTACTTAAAGAACTGGAGAATTTTACTCAAGCCTCCAACAGAGTCTTGACGCAAAATGCACAATACTGAAAAAGCTTTAGTCTTTTGCTAGCGAAGATGCAGCATGAAGCTAGAAAACCACCAAGTTTCCTATAAATCAAGAATTGGTTCAACAAAATCTGAGCCACCTTCTTTCCTACTGCAAGTCACATTAAAAGATCACTGACGGAGGAAAATGTAACACAACTGCTTATACACCTCAGAAGCATGTTTCTGGGATCTCAAAAAACTAATTCGTTGAGGTTCAAACATTTATGATCCTAGCGGAGACGGAGTTTCTCACTGCTAAGAAATTCACGCAAAAAGCCGCAGAAAGCCAGGAGGAGATATAGTAACACACAGTAACACATGCAAGACAACACAGGCCAATGTCTTGCTCACACGATCCTAACGGATCAGGGCTCTCAGTTCGAACTAGACCTCATGAAATCAGAATGATCAAAGACACGCCAAGCAATGCCACTCAGTAGTAAATATGCCACAAAAGACACCCAAATGCCTGGAGAAGCAGCACAGAAGTCTAAGACAATCAAGTAACAAGATCAAATTGTTTTAATGGAAACATAGGCTTTCAGCGTTAAGTAGACCACACAAGACGCCCAGATGATCTAAGCAGCAGAGAACATGTGCAAAATGACACAAGTCTCTCGTAAGCACGATCCTAATGGAAACAGGCTCTCAGTGTTAAGTAGGTCACACATAAAGCCCAAATGGCTATGCGTTAAGTAGGTCACACATAAAGCCCAAATGGCTCTGTGTTAAGTAGGTCACACATAAAGCCCAAATGGCTCTGTGTTAAGTAGGTCACACATAAAGCCCAAATGCTCATGGAGCAGGAACAGAAGACGTTGCAAGACTCATCAACGTGATCCTAATGCAAGACTGCCTTCACTGCGTTAAGTAGCAAACAAAAACCCTCATGCGAACGAACCATAGACATGAAATTGTGCTTTATGGCAAGATCCTGCTGGAGACCATAACCTCAAATGAGGAGTTGTTATGCTGAAAACGGAAACATGGTGCAACGAAGTCGTTTGAGATCAGCAACATCGGTTTCTAAAATATTCTCAACCATGACCCAACTTACATCGACTTTACAGTTAGTGACAATAAATCAACGAATCGATTAACGGCAACTAAAATCAAAATCATAAGAGACGCTTCACCTAAACTACAATAATTTCCTAAAACAACTTTGACTGTCACCAAAAGCAACGGCCTGACAGCAATTTTCATGGAGAAGGTAAGGATAACAACACTGTCAAAAGCGTATCACTGACGTGGCGTCTCGCAGCCAACTCCGACAACAAAAAACTGCAAATGTACAAAAACAAACGAAAAACTAAAAAAAAAAACTAAAACAATCCAAGTGATTCAGAGTGCGGAAAAACGAATTTACAAACGGAAACATGCGCAGTTTCCCGGAAATAGTTGTCGGTTGCAGATACTTGGCTACTACTACTATTTCCGGCCATTAGAGGTCTTGCTGTCAAGCCAAATACGAGATGCTTTTATTTACAATTTCCCTCGAGTCACGGAGCACGATCAGAAAGAAAATTCATTCACATGTTCGGCAGAGCACAAGCTGGTTCAAAATGGTTACAGCCTCAAATGAAGGGATGGTCTCAAGGCCATACGTTTAAGAAATCGCATTTTCCCCACAGCGCACAAACAGTTTTAATCCAGAAAAGTTGAGAAGAACGGACATTGGAAAACTTAGGAAGCCACACTGAGGATTAGCTGCACCAAGGACAATTTTGTTCCATCTGCTTCTGTCCCTCGTCTCATGTAATAACTGGTCGAACGTTAATTCAGTCCACGACTTGAGGTTGTCTGCCCGTGTTATCTCGGGTCTTCCCTAAGCTAGTCCACAACATGGACTCAAGGAAAACATGGATCCTGCAGGAACGACGGAGCATGGGGGAACTCGTGCGAATGCAACCCAAACAAGCAACCAAATACTAAGTTCACAACGAACATAATTGAGAAGAATCTCATACGGACCAAACGAATTATGTTACAATGTTAGAACAGTCAAGAACAATCGCACACCAAGCCAACAACATGCAAAACGAATCCTGAACTTCAGTCAATCAAAAGATGCAAACATGCAACTAAATCTTACAAACAGCAAACCAAGTACGACTAAATTCGCAACAGCGTACGTCAGAATAAACACTCGAGGTATCCGTAACTAACAGCAACGGAGTAAACTTCAAACGATCTGTACAACTCGTGTGCATACAAACAACACAACCAGAGAAAGGCTGCTGCAAAGTAAATGCACGTGAAAAAAAGCATAAGACGCCTTCACGGAAGAAATGCTTTGCTTCGCGTAACAAACCATAAAGATCGAAACGCACAGAAATCTGCAAAGCGAGCAGCAGTCAATCTTTGGACGCTTAAATACTGGTTGCGAAACAGCCCAGAAACTTTTATCTTTGCAAAACATGCGTGTGCTACGTCAATTCACTTAATTAAAAGTGCACGGATGTGCCTGCCCCACTGGCTATACAATGCATATTTGCAGAACATCTGAATGCATACTGCATTTAGTTCAACTGCCCTAGTAAACAAGGCATCCATCTCTTAAAATACCACTCGGCTCGAAACACCACGGAACACAGAAGCAAATAGTACTTTCACACAAACTGTTCATTACCAAGCAGTTAACACACAAATGTGCATTATGTTGTCACTGTTATAAACTGTTGTGCAAGACAATTCGACAGAAAATTTCATTAGTCACTCGACACGGACAATTCGCCATTCTGCCAGCAAAACTACTGAGACCGAGAACACGAATGAAGTGAACTGTTTGAAAGCGCTGATCAGTTTCAAACTGTCCCCAAAACTCAACGTTTTACAACATCACGCACCCAACAATTATCCCCGAAAACCTCTTTATCACCGCGAAGGCTCCACAAAGCACCCTGATCTTATCACGATTTAGGCTTTGAGCAATCTGAAACATACCTACACTACTTATGAACACAAAAAATGCAGGATACACTAGCTGTACAACTTAATTACCAACCCAAACCTGATTCCGAGATCTTACAAAAAGAAAGTTTCCACATCTGGTAACATTTACGAAATACAAATTTCGGCTAATATTAGAAAACTGTAGAACACTAACGCCTAAAATTTGGCCACAGTATTGTACAGAACACTGATTTGCATCATAAAAAAATACTTTCTGATAACAACAAAACAGAAATTCCCTAACAGAAATTTTGGCCCAATTTCACATCGCACAATGGCAGTCCGTGAAAAAAATAGAAAAGAGCAAGCAACTGCAAACCGGTTTAAAACAATCAAAAACGTAGAAAAGGAAAATTTAAACTGTACATAAAAGCTACGTGTTTGCTCTGTTACCAGTGCTCCAAGCCGAGTCTAAAACAGCCTAAAAATTGCTACCTAACGTAACAAAAAGGACACTTGTGACTGGATCTCGTACCGAATACCATGTGAACTTCAATTTTAAAAAATGGACAAGTTTTCTTATAATGCTGCCAAGTTCTAAAACGGAAACACACTCCCATGGCTTGCAGCAAAAATGCACTTGTCCATACACTTAACATCTACTGCAAACAGCAACTGACAAGCATTTCATCTAAAAAGTCGACTGACTAATTATCAGACAGCCTAAACAAAGGGTAGTCTGAAACTACCCCAGTTTACGGGGTACCTTCTCCAAAAAAGAATTTACAGTCTGAACCATAGAAAATTACCATCTCAAAAATTGAAGATTCAACAAGAAATTTTAGTAAACACAATTGAAAAGATATTTTACACCTGCATTTCGTTAATCTCCCGAGCTTTCGTGGCACACCATTCACATTCGATTTTGCCATTCACATTCGATTTCCACATACAACCAAAATTAAAACACTTCAGCTGAAATTTGTGAAAATCATCCGAAAAACAGTCATAATGTTACATCAATTATAACCGCAACAAAGCAGTTAGTTGTCTGTCAGAAAAATGCTGCCATCATAATCCCAGCAAAAATTAAGTTTGACAGCAAAGTCTGATTCCAAATCCCTTGAAACGTCTCTGCAATCGATTTGATCACGTAAACACAAAAGCTACAAACTACCCCAATGTGGTAACACAGTATTACAAATTTAAACTACATTTTAACCTACACACAACAAAAATTTCACACGCTGGCAACTACTGCCGCGTTCAAACGACAAAACCAGATAATTTCGAGAGACCACTGCAGGCGTTTCCTAATGTCCAGCAAACAGACTAAAAGCCCCTCAACCTTTTTGGTCCTTGCAATACTTTCTTAGGAGCCTGGACAACAATAAAAGAATTTTGCTTTAAAAAATTCATCATGGGAAATTTTCCTACTGAAACGGCCAAATGTAATACAGAATCAAATTGTCTTCGAGCTCAATTCAGAGACGCACAAGCAAATCGTCAGCTAACTAAGAAAATTACGTTCAATCGAATGCTTGCAGCTTCTGCTAAAAGGTTTGGCAACTTTGCATAGAACTCTGAAGACACAAATGGTATTGTTACAAGCTGCTGTCCAAAAGTGAAGTAGTTTATCATGAGATGACTGACATCCATTCACAAAAGCACACTGAATTAAAACTGGTGATTAACTCATTGCATATCTGAAGCCACTGAGACAAACAAAAAAGGCCAACGCTGAAATCTACGCCCTTGCAGCAGCATAAAATTTTACAAACTGGCAGAAAAATGGTCCTAAAACCAATCAACTGAAATTTAAACCCACACGAGCACACAACAAAAAGCACAAGAATATTTAAAACAGGATTCCTTGAAATCATTTGTTAACAACACGTATTCAAACCAACTGAAACCCAAATATCTCATTAAAACATTTTAGACAGAGTTCTTTATCCTAGCAACATTCTCCATGTCCAGTTCATCGCAAGACGAGGCGTTATTACATCGTCCACTGCCCCTTTTTCGACGACTTTTGCGGCCGAATCGTTTCGTTAAAAGTCTTTCTCAACTGCGCGTTGATTCGGTTCTCTCTGTCCAACGTTTCGTCCAGCTCCACTCTGTGCTGCTTCAGTTTCAAGATATAACTGCGAGCGCCGTTTAAGATGTCCGACTTCGACGCGCGCTCGTTGTTCCGGATATTCGGTATCTGGACGCGAAGAACGGTGAACTGTTGCGTGAGCTGTAGACGCCGTTCGCGCTCAAGAACATTGTGCTGCGCTCGCTTCATGCAGTCCTTGTCCACCTTCACCCGGCTCCCTCGTCCTCGACCACCATCGTGAGTCCCTCGTCGCTTGCGATACTTGGCAGGAACGCGCTGCAACGGAGATGCGGGGTTTGAGACGCAGCGTTTGGCTGGGGGAGGGGCGATCCTTTGGATGGGGCTTGGCGGGGCCGAGGCTGAGCCCACGGGGGCCAGGCAGCGAGGAGCCACAGTGGGATGGTGAGCAGGCCGTGAGCTGTAGTTGTGCAGGTCGGCGACGTGTCCTGACATATGCGTTGATGCCGGTAGGATGTCCCACGACGACTGATCTTCAACCGATGCCTCGCGTGCAACGGGCACTGAGACCACGTCGATCTCATCCTCTACAACAGGAAGTACATTTGCCAATTAATTTACTAATTAGAAGAAATTACTAACTGGAAGGAACAAGGGTGAATAGAAGCTTGACTGATGAACGAATGTGTCTGTATTAAGTTGCAATGCCATTCCAGGTTACAAACCAAAATAAAAACACTTCAGCTGAAATTCATCTGAAAACCAGTCATAATGTTACCTCAGTTATAACCGCAACAAAGAAGTTCGTTGGCTGTCACGAAATGTTGCCATCTTAGTCCAAGAAAAAAGCATATGGACAAGCTCATGCTAGACAAAACTGACTTACACAGGAATTATGCAAAAATGCTGAAAATGTGCAACTCAAAACAGGCTTACAGGAAAATTTTCAAATAACTTAAAACACGTCTACGCAAAAGCTTATACTACCAAGAAGGGAAAAGCCGGCCAAACTGTGCAATGGAAGTCTGGGCTTGGACTACAAATAAGCCCCATTCAGAAATATCAAAGTAAAGTGGCAGAATGGTTTAAAATAATAATTTGAGAATGGCAAGGAAGCCCCCAGGTATGCTTACTGTACTAAGTGGTAATTGGATATCAACCCCAAGGCAAAACCCTTTCCTCTAGGTAGTCTATGTTATGTATTCACCCGGGGTCTCAGCAGCCCAACCTATTCACCTATCTGCAATGGTGGTTCACACACTCAAACCCCTTCCCAGCCAAATAGCCCACTTAATATTCCTTAAGGCTGAACCCAAATCTGCCCTTGAATAAACAACCATCTCCCCAAACAGCGCTCCCATTGTCACATTTTCCAATTCCAAACCCACCCACCGTAGCCGTCTAACGCCTGCCGGCCTGCTTCTTGGATCTTGACCTGGGACCGAACCCTTCTTGCCTATCGATTTTGTGTTTGACTGAGCGCCTGTTAATACGCTGGTTCCCACGACTTAGCTTTCGTTGGGCGTGGTAGATTTTACGATTTACAATTACATAGGTGGCATTTAAGCGCCATTCGCTAGGTGGCGGCAGTCAACACCGCCAGAGCCATTCGCTAGGTGGCAGCAGCGAATACAGTCCGCGCCGAATGTACATAACCCACATCAAACAAAGCCAGTCGAAACCGGGCCAAGGCTGCGCGCCAGCTATTCACTGCCTACGCAGCGCGTCAAGTGCCACCGAGTGCACAGCTCACAGACCGTCTCTCTCTCTCAGGCGGCCCAACATTCATTCATTCATTCATAAGGAATGCTGCGAACAAGAATGGCCCTTCTTCGACTAGAAAAGGTGCCGAAGAGCCATATCAAATGACACCAAAACCCCCACCGTACCTTGAGGGCAAATTACACCAACTGGGCGCCAGAAAGACCTCCCTCGCGTGGCCCAATTTTGAACTTCGAGCGAAACTACCCCGAACAAAGGCAACAGGCATTCACCCCTAACTAGCAAGTTAGTCAAATTCCACTTGGATAAGACCTTAAATTCAGTAGAACAATACGAATCCTACCACAGTTGCCTAAACCTAGTGCTGAAAACGAAGTTCAAAGCCACATTATTCATTTATTTAATTCCTGTGGGCAGCCATGTCCAGCGCTTTTGAGAGGTTACTAAAATGCTCTCTAAAAGCTCAAATACATACATAAATACATACATACATACAACATTACATTATACATTACATTATAACACACGTCTGCTATAGAGCCAGAGCTTTTCAGAGCTTCCAAGAGGCCCCGCCAAATGCAAATACAAGGCCCCAACCTTGAAGCATGCCTACTAAATTGCAGTTGTGAATTACGATATAAAAGAGGGAGAAATAAATATTAATAATTATTCCATACAAACGTTTCTCTAAATCTGAGGCCTCTTGTCTTTGTGAGGCCCAGGGCCATATAGCCCTGCTGGCCCTTTCTGATAGGCCCTTTGTAGAGTCACAAATCCATGTTGGTGTTACATGCTGGATAAGCTTTATAATGAGATGTGATTACGCCCCTACTTAAACCAGACCTTATAATATGGACCATAGTTACTTAAGGCACAAAGGCAGGATCTTGAAGCGCAACTAGCCTGGCTTATAAAAGCAAAGCCAGGCTTTCAAACTGGAAATAGAGTTGCTTATTAAAACAAAGCCGGAACCCCTGTTATGTACCAGATCTCCACAGAAGACGAGCTGTTTTAGTGGGCGAAACATAACAGTTGGACAAAATAAAATAACCGCCATGCTACTTTCAAAATGCTTTGGAGGAAAATCTGGAAAAAGCAGTTGTGAATTTTTTAGCTGCCTTCGACCGAAGGACGCCAGTGATGGCTGCTGCATTTTCTTGGGCCATTTGCTGGACTTAGCCAATGGCTTGTACCAGTTTTCAGGATTCCATTAGCATGACTTCCCTAATCATTGTTGCATATTCTGCCCCTGACTCCTGGATCTTGACTTGGAACTAAACCCTTCTTCCCTATCGATTTTGTTTTGGCCAAGCGCCTGTGAATAAGCAGGTTCCCATGACTTAGCTTTAGAAATCTTGAGTTTACGATTACGATTACATCAGCCTGCGTAACAGAGACGAGAACTTACCCGATGGTGGTCCAGACGACAGGTAGTCGTCCGAGTTCGACATCAAATATGTGTCGTAGTCCGACGACTCGCTGTTGTGACTTGGACTCATCTCGTAGTCGTAGCCACCGAGTCCAGCTTCGCTCATAATGGCGCTGTCATCTTTCTTGTCTGTCGACTTCTCCGTGTTGAATGTCACCCAGCTGGCAAACGCGTTGTCCTTCGGAAGTTTAAGCACCTCCAGCATGTCGGAAGCTGCCTCGTGTTGGACCGAAGTGTCCGTGCTGCTAAACCATTGCAGGTAGGCGTGGCCGGCGCTCTCGACAATTCGAACCTTCTTCGTCAGCGGTTCGAGGCACGCGTTTCCCGGGTAGAACATTGACGCCAGCGTTGGATCTGCCAGTTCGTTCGAGCTTTCGTACGTCCGCTTCCTCGACAGACTCCTCTCGTTTGACACACTTTCGGCGATGGCTGTGGGAACTGCCGCTTCGGCCTGTTCGGTGTTCCCGTCCATTTCGATCTGACGCATGTCCTCGATCTGCTCGATGTCATCGATCCCGTGTATGATCTGCGGATGTTCGTCGCTGATCAAGAAAACTTTGAATTGCGTGTCTTGCGTGTCGGAAAACTCCTCATCGTTAAAGTTCGAACCACGTAAACAATCTCTGTGCGATACTTCAGCCAGATTCATAAACTGTTCACCATTAAGTCCGCCATTTGAGTCACTCAAGTTATCACTATGCCTTTCGATTGTGTTAAAAAAGTCATCGACGTTAAAGAAAAGCATTTCAGTGATGCTCGAATTTTCGTCGGGGCAGGCCCCGATAATATTAGACGCCTGCGAGACAAGTCTGTGGTCGGGTCCTGCTGGACACGAAGCACTGGTGGAATCGATTTTCACTGAAGCGAGCATATTTACTTGCCTATCCTTCGGAACATCAGAGGGAAGTCTTGGCACCATTGATCAGGTCTTTGAATTCAACAGTCTAGCAAAACATATCCATGATTCAACAACCGAAAACTTGCGCAAGACATCAGTACAATCAACAGACTGGCTTTTGAGATAATTTCAACGGTGTAACATGGCCAGTGTAATTTAGTAATAATTAATAAAAACAATAACGAGATGAAAACCGGGTTTGTTTGGACGTATGTGTAGAATGGACAGTATCAGAAAACAGAGGTGTGATGATAGGAACTATGGATGGAAATTAAAAGGTGTGATAATGGTAGCTATGGATGGAAATTAAAAGGTGTGATGATGGTAGCTATGGATGGAAATTAAAAAGTGTGACAATGGTAGCTATGGATGGAAATTGAAAGGTGTGATAATGGTAACTATGGATGGAAATTAAAAGGTGTGATAATGGTAGCTATGGATGGAAATTAAAAGGTGTGATGATGGTAGCTATGGATGGAAATTAAAAGGTGTGCTGATGGTAGCTACGGATGGAAATTAAAAGGTGTGATAATGGTAGCTATGGATGGAAATTAAAAGGTGTGATGATGGTAGCTATGGATGGAAATTAAAAGGTGTGATGATGGTAGCTATGGATGGAAATTAAAAGGTGTGATAATGGTAGCTATGGATGGAAATTAAAAGGTGTGATGATGGTAGCTATGGATGGAAATTAAAAGGTGTGATGATGGTAGCTATGGATGGAAATTAAAAGGTGTGACGATGGTAGCTATGGATGGAAATTAAAAGGTGTGATGATAGTAGCTAAGGATGGAAATTAAAAGGCATGATAATGGTAGCTATGGTTGGAAATTAAAAGGTGTGATAATGGTAGCTATGGTTGGAAATTAAAAGGTGTGATAATGGTAGCTATGGTTGGAAATTAAAAGGTGTGATGATGGTATCTATGAATGGAAATTAAAAGGCGTGATGATGGTAGCTATGGATGGAAATTAAAAGGCGTGATGATGGTAGCTATGGATGGAAATTAAAAGGTGTGATGATGGTAGCTATGGCTGGAAATGGGCAATGAGGAAGACCTAACAGAGAGAGGATGGATGACATCAAAGAACAGTTTCAGAAGGACTTACACAGCTTAAGCATACTGGCACAAGACAGCAGAATATGGATACACGTGATAACATATGCATTGGACACCTACGGACTTTCTGCCCACGGAGCTTGATGACGATGATGAATGTAATAATTAATGTTGTAACGTAATAGATAATAAGTAGTAAATAAATTAAAATTATCTTATGACTGTAGTTGATTTTTGAACTCATGTACAACGCCCTTTTCTTCGGCCTCGGCTCTGCTATGGCGCTATATAATTTGTTTTATTATTATTACTATTATTATTTTTTATTATTATTATTAATTTTTATTATTATTATTATTAAATTATTTATAAGGCAACCTTCCAAGATAGCTACTCACTGCTGAGTCAATACAGATATTTTTCAAACATTTTTCAAAAATGAAAGAGTAGATAAAGAAATGTAGATATAACATAAGTGTGTATAAATAAAAGCAGATAAAACGATTTTAGTAATGTAATGTGATGACAACATTTTATACAGCATCGTATACGGCAAACAAATGTACACATCAAGCTAACTGCCAATCCTTACATCACCTCTAACAAGCTTTTACAAATGCGCCTTGCGCACCTGCTTCTAACCTACATAAAATCACGCTGATCCTGTAAAACGTTTGCATTTACATTACATTTTACCTCGTCGTCTTCGCTGGCTACAATTGTCCTCAGTGCAAGATCACAAAATCAACCGCGCACCTGCTTATATGATCCGCGCTTCCACGAAACTCATTAACACCTAATGACTAACACGGTCTACTACCGGTTATCTGCTACCTGTAGTTACCAGGTCTCGTGTCCCCACCCCACCCAGGGTTCTATTGCTCTGACATTACGAAACACTGACCGCTCCAATCGAAATAGTGGTTACTATCAAGTTCCACCCGTGGCGCGTTCATAGAAAACCGGTAACAAGTCGAAATCCACATCTATAAATACGTAACTTAACAAAAATCTCATTATCAAGGTTCTACGGACGCAAATTAGTTTTTGCAACCACAAAGTTTAGAGTAATACTGGTAAAATGGCGCGAAAGGGCAGCTTGATAAATATCCGGCTTGAAACGCCGCAAGAACATGTCGACATTTCGCAACGTGGCTGCAAGGGTCTGCAGCGCCTGACAAACACGCACATACTGCGCAAATGTTACCAGCGATTGCGCAAGATTTCCGAAATCACTCGATGACTTACGCGAATCGATCATCTAAATAAGCCGTTGGCGATCGTTTCGTTCGACTGGAAACATGCCAAATTGCGTACTCGACGCAGAATTCGGATGAAAATCGCCCATAACCCGGCATTCTCTGCCATACACGCCAGACATTTAAACACGCCCATTGACGTGAGTCAGACAACCCATGTGGCAGATAAAATCGACGCACAATCGTACAAAACCACAATAACACTTACCGCGACGCGTACTGCATCGACCAAAACGTCCGGATGAACGGTAAGATTGAGCAGAAAACGAAGTTTAATCCGTAAAAAGTCGCAAAACGACCAAATTTCGCGCAGACACTCCACGGACGGCACCGATTGCCCTGCGTAAATGCTCAATGTCTCGTGGAGATCACTGCGCCTCGTAACGCGGTCACGCCGAACCAAGGTTATTGCACAATGCTTCGGCAATCTGCCTGATCCAGACTTCTAGTACAGCCCTTTGAAAAATTACCCAAATTTCTTTGATAACAAGCTCTCGTATTCCAACGTAGATGATCTTACTACCGTGACAACTTACACTATAACACCCTAACTCTTTGTCTTGTGGAAGAACATGACGTCCGAGCCGTGATTCGTTTGCCGCGTAAAATTCGCCGGGCGGATCTAACATGCGCATCGTAGGCCACGTAGGCGGGGCTTAGCTGCGCATCTGTGCGTCCAGTGGGCTGAACTAAGCAGCGCGGGCCAACCAACGGGGCGGTGCTTAAAAACCCGCTC